>OLKM01001633.1:35600-104113 GCA_900291075.1 Melanogrammus aeglefinus
CTTCTATTCCCCCAGTGTAACCCCGCCTGTACCCTCTCCAACTGTTCTGTGTGTGTGTGTGTGTGTGTGTGTGTGTGTGTAAGCGTGTGTGTTTGTGCGTACAGAAACTATTCTTGAATAAGAATCGACAGGTAAAGATGTTATCTTTGATGAATGTGCAGACTTGGTCGGAGTCAGGATTGATCCCATTCCAACTTCATTTTCATCGTTAGACTTAGGATATTATTTTATAGTTACACAATCCCCTGGTTATATTTTGTAAACTATTATCAAAGAGGTTTCCTTTTGAACAACAGCAGGGCTTGACTTGTTCAGGGTCGCTGCAGTCGTTAAGAACTCAATTCCCAACCCCGGCAGCACTCAACCTACTTCAGTCATTAATATCTTGCTAAGTGCTAATTCCCAACATGAATAGACGCTACGGTTACGCAAGCGCTATGCAGGTTGATCGGGTTTTTCAGGAGTGCTTATGCCGCTGATGAGCCACAAATGCTATCTCCTTATGCAGTGTCTATGTATCCACGATATACACCGCAGGATGCTTTATTTAGTGGCTCTGACCTATAAAACACCTCGTCGGCCCATAAAACACGGGATACCCAGAAGGGTTCCTAAGGGCTCGGTTTGGCACTCAGACGTTGCAATGAAAAAAGTGATTCTTGATATCAATCAAATGACACAAAACTTTTTTATGACGGCGTTTTGTTAATTTGACACAGAGACACTAGGATGGATAAATGTATTCGAACACTTGGTGGGTCGTTAATGTTGTTTGGTGTGAAATCAATACAAATGAGAAAAGACTGTTTCTCCCACCAACTCCCATTTTCACATATATCACTCTGTTTCAGGCCTCTTCCAGCATCTCTAGCCTTGCAAGTGAAAGCCCATAATAAAACAAAGATATCTAATGATAGCAGACTGATATCAGACAGAATGCTTTTGACAGGAATGGCTGTCAGCTGATTAAACGTTATGTCGCTGTGATTCTATGTTATAATGTCAAACACAGACACAGTGCGCTGCCAACATCTGTCTGGTGAACAGAGGGGTCCATAAGTGGCGTGCTGCGACGTTTAAGGCGTGGGATTAACCCTTGGTTACCCCTTGGACATGCCGCTGACCTCCTCATCCAATCAGAGTCCACTCACCATGCTCTGCTTTTGTTGTTTCTCTTAGGTTTCATTTTTTTTCCCCAGCCCGACTACGTATTGAATTGTCGCTGGGCTTTGCATCGCAGCAGTTCTCTGCCTCGCTGAACCGTGGTTGAGGTGCATTTCTTAATGTTTGTTTCTACTCCATGCCCCAGCTAACTGACCGCACAGATTTTGGGGTACCACAATTGATTGTCATTCTGTGGTTGGTTTAAAACGGTGGCCGGGGATGCCATGTTCACTGGTGCCATGTTGATGTCACAGTGAGCTGGTATTTAAAATGGTGAACTGGGGTTTAAATTGGTCACTGCTAATGAAGTCGTTGACAAACCGCTAGCCCTCATTAAACACAATAAAGTCTTTTTTTTTTACATTTCAGGAAAGTACCAGTCTTTAACTTTTTCAAGGTACAGTTTGAGTATGTTTTAATTCGTTTGTATTTAAATGGCATTTGAGAGACTAGGGTGGAGCGAGGCTGAACTACATCATCTGTTACCAAAAGGTTCCATATTTTGGATAACATTTAATTTGCCTCTATCACCCATGTCCTTTATAGGTGTCGGTGAATGGCGTGTGTAATTGGTTAAAAGAAGTATAGTGTTCTTTTCTTTCTCTCCTTTCAATCACATCACTCATTCTCGCTCGCCCTGGTTTCCCTCATAGTACCCACATTTATTTTCATTATTTTTGTCCTCTCTCTCTCTCTCTCTCTCTCTCTCTCTCTCTCTCTCTCTTCTCTCTCTCTCTCTCTCTCATCTCTCTCTCTCTTCTTCTCTCTTCTCTCTGAGTCTCTCTCTCTCTCGTTTTCTCTCTCCCTTTGCTGCTCCTCCAAATAAGGTGATGTGATGTTGAGGTCTCTCTCCCTCTCGTTTTCTCTCTCCCTTGCTGCTCCTCCAAATAAGGGAGTGAGTGATGAACGAGAGCCCGATCCATCCGTCACTCCTGATGGTGTGTGTGTGTGTCCGCGTGTGTGTGTCCGCGTGTGTGTGTCTCGGTTTGCTCCTGCTGGCCTCCCACTGTCTCTCTGTCATAACAGCAGACATGCATGAGTGGCTTTTCACACACGCACACACACTAACACACACACACATACAGGCACATGCACGCACACACTTGCCCTCAAACATATAAGCATAAAGCACACAAAGACACACACTCACACTTGGGCACACACAATAGCACAAAGCGCACAAACACACATACACATACTCAAACAGAAACAAACACATGCAACACCCACACACACAAGCACTCAAACTAAAGAAGTGTGTGTGTGTGTGTGTGTGTGTGTGTGTGTGTGTGTGTGTGTGTGTGTGTGTGTGTGTGTGTGTGTGTGTGTGTGTGTGTGTGTGTGTGTCTTGTTGCTGCTGCATGGTCTGAGGGCTTGAGAACGTGACACAATGGGACACATGCTTGGTGGAATATGAAGTCACTTGGCTTTATTTACATCTTAATTACAGCTTCAGCTGTTGTTGTTGCCAGTCTTTACATTCTGCGTCTCGGCTGCCTCTTTGTTAGTCAACTCTGTTGCAGTTTTTTCCTGTCTTGTTGTGAATTAATCCCCAGTCTCTTCTCTGTAATGCTCTTTCTCTCTTCTCTCCCTCCCTCACATTGTATATATATTCTATTTCACTCACTCCTTTTTGTAATATTCTATCTCCTCTCTCTCTCTCACTCTTCTCTATCCACTATAGTATATATTTTTTCTGTATATACTGTATATCTCTCCTCTCCTCTTTATATTCCTCCTACTCTCTCCTCGCATCGCTCTTTCTATCTCTCCCCTCCCCTTTGTAATATACTCTTTCTCTTTATACCGCTTCTTCTCTTTCGCGCCCTCCCCCTCGACCATTTTTCAATCCCCACCTCTCTTCAACCCATCATACCCTATGTAAAAAAAACTACAAAAAAGTGAGACAGATGTGAAAGAAAGAAAAAAGGGAAGAGAATCCACTCAGATCTATGTGCGTGGACCCCGGTCCCGATCGCAGATCAGAGCGGGCTTTAGGCTCCTGGAACAGCAGCCCCTCTGGGGGTGGGAGCTGGGAACTCTGTGCGAGAGGCGAGGATAGGATGAGTTCATTTGAGAGCACTGGTGGCAGGCTCAGCGTACCCATTAGCTGCGAGGAGCCAGCGTGATGTTAGCATGCCCTGCTGGCCGGTGCATGGATCTACGCATCTGTAACATAAAAGTTATTAAAAAGGACTTGTAGAATGAATGACGGTTCAACTCAGGCGACACATTGTTCATTGCCGGTGCGACGCTCAAGTCTTGTTAGCACGTCAGGGCGGGGGGCTTATAAAAAAGTGCTTCTTTCCAGTTCTTGCCAAGTTCTAGGGTAACGTTTGTCTTTATCTGCTGCGTAGGTGTGTAAAGTAACCGCGGCAACAAACCTAGCCCACACAGAGTGCAAGGATGTAAAGGACATGAGAAGTCTGTCTTCATGGGCTCCTGAAGAAAAAGAGTGTCTCGTTGAAAAACACTTAGAGCTGAAGGTATCGCCTAAAAATCCTCACCTTATGCCTTAAAACCTTATTGTTGCGACAATGAGAAAGAAAAGGTTGAGCAAATAAAATCCATAAAAAGGCTTTATCGACTTTAAGAAGCTGTTCTAACGGATGCATAGAGAGAGAGTGTGACAGTGTCAATATATTTGTATTTTCTTCACTTTGGCAACGTTTGGCGGTGTCCCAGAAATGCTTTTGTAACGCTGTCAAATCTTCCACTAGCCGAGCTGAAGTTTTGGTGTCGCCGGTTCCACGCATAGACAAAGTGTATATTCAAGCAGAGTAGCGTGTTTATAGAGTATGTTGTGACGATAGTTTACGATGACACATAAAAGACAAGTACCAAATACCTATAAGGACAACACCACACACACACACATACAGGCACGCACACGCACACACAAAAACACATTGCATGATGTCTTAGGTATCTATTTTACAGAAATTCACTATTCTGTACGCAAAGAATATCCATTTAGTCATCTTCATCTCTTGCACGCACACGCACACACACACACACACACACACACACACACACACACACACACACACACACACACACACACACACACACACTGTTCTCTACGGGGGGGGACATAGGATAGCCATCTCATTACAAGCCTCAGAGATGATGCCAGGCCTAAGGTTCTCCACATGGCCTTGTGGTCCAGGGTGTTCTCCACATGGCCTTGCGGTCCAGGGTGAGGGGGTTGGGGGAAGCAATGAGCATGAGGCCAGAGAAATGAATAGCTGGTTAATGAACGGAAGCATCATCACTGACCGGGCTGATAAAGCTGAAATAATTAGCTAGGTTGGGTGCTGCTTGCCGAGCTAACTGGGTTACCGCAGAAAGCAGGCCCCAGTCTCTCTTCTTTAATGTTAGACTGGTATACTAAAACGGCGAAAAGTTCCCAAAATATTACAAATATACAAAAGTATTTTCATACAAACTTAGAATGAATACAAGTATTATAAGATTGGTTGTGATAATATCTACATAAATTGTCAAATAAGTGCAGTAAATACTGTGAATTAGGTTTTGCTGTGTGGATGTGCCCCATTACATCAGGAGCACTTTATCACCCTCATTGATCTATAGCTGCCATGTTTTGGTTGAACTAATGATGCAGAAAATGAAGGAGGGAAGGATCATTTAATGGAAAGATACCCCGAGTGCCTTATGGCATTATATAAAACAGTAAAACAACGGAGAAACATGCAGTGGTTGATATAATACAAATATAACGGTGTTGCTCTGGGGTCTGGTATTGTAATTACAGTCCTTTTCTTACAGTTTTTCTGTAAATTAATTCAAGGTAAAATAACTTAATCTCATTGAAATGTAGTTTAATTTGTGACATCTGTGCATATTTTAAAATCATCAAAGAAAACCAAAGAGAGTTTGCATTTTCCGTCACAAGAGTCATTCAATTCAAACTGCATGAATGGTTGTTCTAACAGGGGAAAAAAAACGACGGAAAACGCTGCCGCATTGACAATCATGTCAAATTACTCTGCTGTAGAAAATACACAAACACACACACACACACACACACACACACAAACACTCACAAAAGGAAAACACAGACTCACACACTCACAAAGAGCAGTGCTAGTTCACAGTTAAACCAACTCATTCATAGCACAACACGTGGTAACGCAGTGGACCTAAGCTCTGACTGTATGGATGGTAAGATAATATCGAGTCATGGATCCCAGGATTGAATCATGGCAATGGGAGGCTGACGCTTTAAACCAATCAACAGGGGAATAGCGGCCTCACTCACACAGTAATAGAGGGACAGAAGGAGAGCAGGGTTTGTCTTCGCCGCGTTCTACACCAGCGAATAATAACACAAATTTAATAAAAACATGTAAACAAACCGACTTTGGCTGCAGTCTTAGGGAATATAAAGGGACTGGGATATAGCAAAAAATATGCTATGTTTTTCAGAGCAGTCAGTCGGAGTGAGAGGACAGAAACTGAAAGAGCGGAGGGAGCTAGAGAGGATCAAACTGGATTGAGACAGGACTTCCGAGTAAATAGGAAGATGGAAGAGATAGGAACGGATAGCTAGATAGATCAATGGGATCAGGGGAGGGAAGAGAGAGGGAGTCTGCTGTAGGACGAGGTATCTCTCCCAGGATGTATCCAGATAGAAAGATAACCCCGATGGATGGAGAAAAGAGAATTAAACAAGGAAATAGCCAGGGATGAGAGTAGTTGAAAGGGCAGAGGGGAGGAATGGGAGCAGGTGACGGGGCCAGAGGAGATAGTCATGGAGAGAATTGAAAATAAAGAGATAGAGGGAGGGAGAGACTTAGAAAAAACTGGGTAGGAATGAAGAGGTATACAGACAAACAAGATAGGGGAAGAGAAGGTAAGCAGGTGAGAAGGCCATTAGGAGAAGGTAAAGCTGAAGGTAGAGTTAAAAAGAGATAGAGATTAAAGTCCTTAATCAGGGTTTTTCTGCTCAACAGTCACATCAAGGCTCCAAATCAATCCCGCAAATTGGTTTGTTCCACGACAAGGTTACCAAACGACAGTAGGATGGATGGAGGGAGAGAGAGAACGGGGGAGGGAGAGAGGGAAAGCGTGAGAGAGGATATTAGATAGAACAGGAATATGTTAGAGCAATTACTAGAGACATTGAGAGAAGGTGTGTGTGTGTGTGTGTGTGTGTGTGTGTGTGTGTGTGTGTGTGTGTGTGTGTGTGTGTGTGTGTGTGTGTGTGTGTGTGTGTGTGTGTGTGTGTGTGTGTGTGTGTGTGTGTGTGTCGACCCGGCCCCAGGAATGTCTCCATCACTCAGGAATTACCATACGCCAAGGTCCGTTGAAAGCCCAATAAGGCATTTATTCATTGCACAACGGAAAACGCGTGGGTCTGTGCCCAACGCGGGGAAAATGAAAATAATACTATGGCTCCTAGAACCACGGAAGTGTCAGTGTTCTTGTCTCTCCGGCCCCGGAGAGGGAGGTCGCTCCCGTCTGCAGCTCCATTCCGGCGGTGCGCTCGTCAGCGAATGTGGTCCGTGTGCGCGGGATCCCTCGGGAACGCTGGGGAAAGGTCCGCTAGATCCACTTGTTGACCCTTCCGTATCGGGGCCTGGAGGTTCCCTGGTCCACCCGTGCTCCCAGGTCCCTGCTCTAAGAGAACATGTCACATACTTTTAAAGGGTACCTGTGCCGTGTTCCAATACCCGTACTTCCATGAGTATACTTAAAGGAAGTGCACTTTTCTGGCACTATCCGTACTCACTTGAGTACGCCTATTTTTTCAGATGGTGAGTGCTGTTCCAAATCGAGTACTCTGTGGTGCACTTACCGGAAATGACGATTGCGACAGCCGCAGCTGCAGGCGCTGTCACTTCGGTATCCATATTTTTCGAGTTGAGCGCTAGCCCAGCTCCGCCTCTTCCGCTACGTAGCTAAGATGGCTGCCGTGAGTACGGAGAGTGTCCTTCGATCCACACTTCACGATTAGCCCGTTTTGAGTACGACATCCGGGTCCTTGAAGTGTACTTCTTTTCGCCGGATTTGAATTGGAACGTACTGTGTACTCAAATTTTGGCTAGTAAGTACGGACAGTACGGGTATTGGAACACGGCACTGGTCTTCATAGTCCTCCGCCGCAGGTGTTCTCCATTACGCTGATTAGGGTGACGCAATGGACTCTCTCTGGCTCCGACTGGTGGATATCGCCGGTATACGCCCTCCTCCATCTGTGCTGGGTGTGTGGGTGGGTGGTGGGTGTGTGGTGGGTGGGTGTGTGTGTGTGTGTGTGTGTGTGTGTGTGTGTGTGTGTGTGTGTGTGTGTGTGTGTGTGTGTGTGTGTGTGTGTGTGTGTGTGTGTGTGTGTGTGTGTGTGTGTGTGTGTGTGTGTGTGTGTGTGTGTGTAAAAGAGTCCTTGTTGTTGTAGCTGAGATTCTACCGTAACCCTGTGCTATAAATTGTGTGAGTTTTTTCTTCTATTCCGAGTTGAGCCGGCGAGATTCAAGATTTAATGTATAAGGAGTATTACAAATAAATAACACTAACATACATACTCGTGCGCGGACACACCATACCACGTTGTTCATTCTCCTTTTTTCTCTACATATACTGGATGCTCGGGATGACTGCTAATAACATGCATTTTGTGTGTATATTGGTGTGTGTGTGTGTGTGTGTGTGTATGTGTGGTGCGTGTAATTTGATGATGTGTTTCAGATTGAATGACAGAAAGCCATTTTCACCATGTATTATGCATTCAGACATCATCGTGGATTCACTAACACCGTTGAACAGCGTATCAAAACGACTGCACATATTACCATCGGACGAAACACATAACAGGACTCATCCGTGGCTTAGCGTCAACATGTTGTATTCTCTGTTGCCTTTGAGGTAAATATACGGTTATCTATTCTTATACTGTACTAACACGTGTGTGTGTGTGTGTGTGTTGTGTGTGTGTGTCTGTGTGTGTGTTGTGTCTTTGTGTGTGTGTGTGTGTGTGTGTGTCTGTTGTGTGTGTGTGTGTGTCTGTGTGTGTGTATGTGTTTGTGTGTGTGTGTGTGTGTGTGTGTGTGTGTGTGTGTCTTCCTCCAGAAACTCTTCACGCCCGAGTGTAAGTTCAAGGAGTGTGTGTTTGAGAACTACTACGTGACCTACTCGTCAATCCTGTACCGCCAGACGCAGTCGGGCCGCGCCTGGTACATCGGCATCAACCGCGACGGGCTGGTCATGAAGGGCAACCGCGTGAAGAAGACCAAGGGCGCCGCCCACTTCCTGCCCAAGCTCATCGAAGGTACAGGAACAGGAAGCTCCTCATGTCCGTACTCAAAGGATCAAGCCCTCGGGTTGCTTTGCTCAGTGTTGCCAAGATACAAGATATGCAAGATGGATATTTTGTGTTAAAAGCTCACTTTGACATACAGAAGCTTGGACATATGATTCGAGCAACATGAGTTAATATAACACAACATTTACTCGCAATGCTTATTGTTGTTTGTTCAGAGGAGAGGCTCTGGAGATGAGTTTTCAATTAGCTGGTCAAAGTTTTACTCTGAAAATAACATAATCATCACTACATTGACACTGTTGTGCTCAAACCGCAATCAGCCGGACGAGTAACCGCGTCCTCGTTTATGGTTAATGCCATTCACGCGTAATCAACTGCCCTTAATTCACACACTTTCCCGCCCTTTCCACAGTGGCCATGTACCGGGAGCCCTCCCTCCACGACGTGGCGGTGCAAAGCCCGCCACGGAAAACACCCAAGACCACCAGCGAATCGCCCGCACACAAGAAGGACCCCCCTTCCAAAACTAAGACCACCTCCACCTCCTAGCACTCAAGAGACCTCCTGAGGCACATTAACGGGGGCAAAAATGGACGGGGAGGTGTGTGTGTGTGTGTGTGTGTGTGTGTGTTTGAACTTTGACCTCTGCGAGAACCTTAATGAGAACCCCAGTGTGTGCACCACAAACACACACTCATACGGGGTCACATGGATGGGTGGGGCCCGCGGTCCTCACAGGCCTCCGTTCATTCACCACAGTCGTGTGTATAATCTCTTTCACACACATGCCACTCGTTTTTCTTGTGGCGTGGCCTGACCCCTGACCCCTTACCTGACAAGTCCTGTACGAGGCGGTCAGCCACCGCAAAGACATCGGTGAACTCTATAAAAACTCCGTAGAGGTCTTCATCCTTCGCATCCCTGTTGAGTGGAAGAAAAAATACATTCATATATGTATCTATATCTATATACAGTATATAGATATAGTTGTCTCGTTAAAAGCTCCTCTTTTTAACTCAACAGAATCCCCCCCCCCCCCATAGCCCATTCCTTCCCTCAATGTCCTCTTCAGCTCATTCTGCACCTCAACAGCAGAACCTGGATTTATAAAGAGCAATAACTGGTCCGCAGAAGCCGATTGGCACGTTCCAAAGTGAGGGCAAAGCAGGGGTGGGAGCGGAAGTCCCTCTCCATCCCCCATCTGGCGTCCACGTGGTTCCATCAAATAACCACAAGAATACAACATCGGCATGTTGTTCCCTTTCATTTTGTTCTCCTTTACGTTTTTTTTTGTGGACCCGCTGTCACGTCTTGCTGTGACCCACCCCCCTAAACTCCAAACCCCGCTCACCAGCACAGCACATTCTGACCCTCGGACCCTCTAGAAGTACCCTGTTACCGTCACGTGACTCAACATGATTGTGTCCTCACCCTGGGTGCTGGCAGTGTGGGGTTATGCCTGTGATGTACGATGTGTGTATGGGGGGGATTGTTTGTCCGCACACTTTGATTGTGCAGATCACGATGGTAAGGATTGGATTAGTTTGTGACATGGATGATTTCACACAGTGGAACTACAGCTCCCAAGATGCTCTGCTCACTGGCTCTATCCCTGCGAGTCTGAGCCCACGACGATGAACACATACACGTAACGCTCGTTGTTATGAATACTCTTGTGAGAATAATTCATATCAGTGTGTGCATGTACTTCCTTGGTGGACTGGTGTAGCAGACACATACATCCCACAAACACACAGAGCCAGAGGTTTTGATATGGGATGATGAAGATGAGGGTGAGGATGAGGATGATGATGATGATGACGGTAAACCTTGTAGATCTTTTGCAGTAGTGCTGCTTCTGTTTCCAGAGCCTTCAAGAACCACCCGCACACAAATCGTCGAAATGACGGTATTCTTTAGGTCTCACACCTTTATCCTGTATTCGCTGTAGGCCTAATATTGTTTAATTTCAGGTCGGCCTGAAAGATGTTTTTCGTGAGTCTACAGATTCTGTTTGAACGCACCAGCTTTTTTTTCAAAGATGAATCAATATTACCAGAAAACCAATATCCTCACAGATGGTTGTGTCTATCTACTCTATATATATATTGTGTTTGGTCTCAACCCGCACAGGACATGTTGGCTCCGAGCTGTTGTGATCTATTTTTCGAAGCACCTTTGTTTGTCTTGTCTCTGTGTGTGAATCCACTTCTCGGATACGAGTGCGATGACTACTCTGACGTGGGTGTTGTGCGTTTGTTCTTTTCCGTTTTCTTCAGAACTACCCGTGGTTTTATTTGTCGGTTTGTTTTGTTTGCTTTTGTCCAGAGACGAAACTTGAGCTGCTTTTAAGAATCAAACATGTTTAGGGCTCTTGTCGCCTTGTTAGGGCTCATATTGCCTTTACGGAGACTGTATTACTAATAATTTCTTAAATAATAATTATTATTATTATTATTATTATGCAAGGGATTCTAAGCCTCCGCTAACTTTGTTAGGTGATGCCGGCAATATTGAATACATTTGATGCCAATATTGTATCATTTGAGAACCTTTTCAAGGGGTTTGAGGCAAATAATAACCAACCAAAGTGATGGCTCACAGCAGAGAAATGTTTGGGGATCATTCTTTAATATCTCACAGGTTCTTTGTGGCATATTTCTCCTTATTTATTGATGTATTTGATATAACAAAAAAAATGTCTGTTAACCATTATTTCTGTCCCCATATTTTGTATTTTCCTTTCCCTGTGATTATATTTTATTTTCTCGTACATTGAAAAACCAAAAGCAATCTTCATTTGTTTCCCCACATCAATCATCGCTCCCGTAAGGGCGCACAATGAGGCAGGCAGGTCGTTCTCTCTCCTGCATAACATCAGCCGGCGCCGACGGCCAGAGGGACGGGCCTGTTATTGTGCGGCACAGAAACATTAGCGGTGCTCGACGAACAAAGGAGAAAAAGTTGGGAGGAAATAAATGAGACGGAGGGCTAGAGAACGGGAGGCGGGAAGGGGTGAATTGGTATGGTAGAAAAGAAGGAATCAAAATGGAAGAAAATCATGGTAGATATAAAGGAGGAAACAAAGTCACGAAAAAGAAAGAAGGAAAAAAGGAAGAAGGAATGATTTAGAAAGAGGGAGAAGGAAAGGACCGATTTTTATGGGATATCAGGGTTTATTTACGGGAGAATTGTGCTTTATTGGGAACAACTGTGCCCTCAGACACACACACACACACACACATACACATACACACACACATACAAATACACGCACATAAAAACACACACACGCACACAAACACAACACACACACACACACATACACATACACACACACATACAAATACACGCACATAAAAACACACACGCACACAAAAAAAAAACACACACACACACAAATACACGTACATATTGACATGCTGCTTGAAGCAGCATTCGTACAAATTGACAATCATACAAACATACGTATCCACTCTCACACTCTCACAGACGCAGCAGATAAGAACGCATATCTCTTCTATCTCTCGGTACAACCATCCCCTCCCAACTCTCTCACACACACACACACACACACACACACACACACACACACACACACACACACACACACACACACACACACAGTCATTCGACTCGAACAATGCATAATCCTGCTGCTCTCTGTAACTATGATTGATCAGCGTATGATACAGGAAAAGCAATGCATAAAATGAGCCTGGAAATGATGCCCATAATTTGAATAGTTTAGAGGCACAAATGGAGGAAAAAAAGAAAGAGCAATACGTTAGCAATATATTAGTATTGCAATAACTGCCACTGCCATGAAACAGAGGACGGAAGCTACTGATTGGCTGAGCAGCATACTGTCTCCACACACTTTAAACATGCCGATAAACCCACCATTTAATGACTTAAAAGTAAAAAGACTAGTAGCACTTTGTTGTAACCATTATCTCCCACCGCATGTTAGCATTTTGTCTATTAGCATTTTGTTGTAAATCTGCTAAACTGTGTTTGCAGTACTGAAACCGTAGCGTCGCCTGAGAGCTGGCCTGATTTACACCAAACAACATTTTTGACACAGTTTGGATGAGATAGTGTGGTGGGTGTGTGGATGCGAAATAACCAAATCCGAAATGGATTAATAATTGTGCTACTTGAATGGGGAATAAAATAAGAGCTAGGTTTAGAAATACCGGATACTAGATAGTATCCAGAATAGGAGATAAGTTAACTGAATAATAGATAAAAAATGATCTTTAAGGGATTATAATGAGAGTTGGGTGTTCATGGGGACCAGTGGGTTTGATTCTACCAACAGGCTGGAATGGAACGTGGGACTGAGGGCATACTGGGCCCTGCAGTGACGCTGACATCTGGAGGTACAGAGGGGTACGAGACACTACAGGCTAATGGTATGCTAACTATGCTAGCTACTAGCCTAAGAAATATCTCTGCAACATAAAACATAGGAATCTTGACCCCACCTGAAAATACTACATCTTCACATTCTGTTGATAATTGTAGGTCATTTGCTTGTGTTTCAAACTTATAATTGTACACGTCACACCTTTAATCACAAAATATTCAAATCGCCCCTCCTGAAAATACCAGTTGATAGAGGAAATGATGACTCCCTTGACAGGGAGCAGGAGAGAGAGAACTCCGGAGGGCCACCACCAACTCCACCAAGGTGTTGATCCCTCCCAGAACACATTATCTTACCAACACAATTTCCCTTTCAGCCCCAAAGGTAGAGCATATGTTCGAAAGGTGAGCTTTGACAACCACTCGTGCCATGTGAATGTCTGTAGTAACAAAGGAGGGGCATTAGAGCGGGAGACTGAAAGTGTGAGAGACAGTGAAAGAAATAGAGAGAAGGCAATAGACCAAGAAAAAAAAAAGAAGGGAGTTAGGAGTGAGATATGGAGTTAAAATACTCAATAGCTTGGAGGCCAAATCAATGGCCAGTACTCCTGAGAGCAGGAACACATTAAACTGGGCCTGAGCGTATTATCTGTAGTGTGTGTGTGTGTGCGTTTGTGTTTGCGTGTGTTTGTGTCTCTGCGCGTGTGCGTGTGTGTGTCTCTGCGCGTATGTGTGTGTGTGTGTCTGCGCTGTGTGGCGTGTGTGTGTGTCTCTGCGGGCGTGTGTGTGTGTGTGTGTGTGTGCGTGCGTGCGCGCGCGCGAGTGTGTGTGCGCGTGTGTGTGCGCGTGTGTGTGTGTGTGTGTGTGTGTTTGTGCGTGTGCGTGTGAGAGAGAGAGAGGATTAAAATATCCTTTAGAGGAATTTCCACGGTTCACGCAAGAACAATTATTTAATTTGTTTATTCTCTCCATTTGATACACTGGGTTATGTATGTGTGCGTGTGTGTGTATGTGTGTGTGTGTGTTTAACTTTGAGGTGGGGTCCCCACACCACATCTGCAATGCAGCAGAAATCCCAATAGGGAGAGCTAAGGGGATCCGAGAGCGTGACAGAGAGCCGTAGATAGAGTGAGACACACACAGAGAGAGGGGCTCACATAACAGACACCTCTGGCATCTTCATACACACACACACAGACGCACACGCACACGCACACGCACACACACACACACACACACACACACACACACACACACACACACACACACACACACACACACACACACACACACACACACACACACACACACACACACACACTTTGATAGCAACCCAGTGGGGAGGTTCCAGTGGTGGTAGGACTCGTCCTGTAGCAAGGAAAGTTCACAAATAGTCTGGGGGTTAGCCCCAACCCTTCCCCGAAACAATCCTCCAAGAATCTATGTGATGGATGTAGAGTAGAGGTTCCAACTCAATGTGAAACAAAAAATACAAAAGAAGCGGTGAGAGTCAGAGTGAGGTATTTCTTTAGGGTAATAAGGTAAGAGTCAGAGTGAGGTATTTCTTAAGGGTACTTTGGTAAAGAGTTAGAGTGAGGTATTTCTTAAGGGTACTAAAGTAAACAGTCAGAGTTATTTCTTAAGGGCACTTTGGTGAAGAGTTAGTGAGATATTTCTTAGGGGTACTATGGTAAAGAGTCAGAGTTAGGTATCTCTTAAGGGTAATACGGTAAAGAGTCAGAGTGAGGTATCCCTTAAGGGTGCTATGTATAGAGTCAAAGTGATGTATCTTTTAAGAGTGCTATGGTATAGACTGTGCGAGGATTGTGTCGTGCTTTGAGATTGACTTTATGTGGCACTGTTGTGACTCTTGTAAGGAGCATAGAGGTGATACTAGGACTGTCATGGATGCATAAAGCTGTACCTCGATGTTAACCCAATAATCCGGCAATAATCCTGTTTCTACAATGTTGAGTTGATCCATTTTGACGTTTGATAAGGCTATATATCTGTTGTACCTGTTCTGGACTGTTCTGCTGGTGTTGAAATACTGTCTGTAATGCAAATTAATATGAGCTGGGGAGAGACAGACAAATAGAGATAAATAGAGATCCTAAAACAGTTTTGACCGAAATGGCAGAGCTTGATACTATTGAGGATATTTTTGCCACACACCTGACCTCTGAGCTGACCCTTGACCTTAAGCCTTCCCTTTTTTCCCCTTCTTATTTCTCATTTATGCCCCTTTTCCACTGCCAAATTAGTCCCGACTCTACTCGGTGCGGTTAGTGCAGCCCTACACTACACGACACGGTACCAGTAAATTTTCGCTTTTCCACACAAAACCGTGGCCTGGAACTGGGTGGAGTCGGAGGGCGGAGTCGGAGGGCGGAGTCGGAGGGGCGGAGTCGGAGGTGTTCAGGCGTGACGTCAGCTTCAGGCGACTAGAAAGTGACATGCCGCGGTCAGAAAAAACTGTACGCGATCCTCGGACACCACGCACAGAAAGGTCTGAACCTCGCTCATCGACCAAGGGTTGGTTCTTCTTCTCATGTCTTCCATTTTTCTTATCGTTTTGTCGTTGTTGCTCTCGCAGTTGTGTTTTCATACATGACGGGTGAATGTTTAAAGACCCCCGCGCTTCGTCGCACATATGACGTCATTTCATCTAACCAATCAGTGGACAGCACTGTTCACGTGACATTTAGGCCCCCGACTCGTACCGGCTAGACCTACCTCTAATGGCGCATTTCCACTAGCACGGCTCGGCTCGATACGGCTCGGCACGGCTCGGCACGGCACGGCTTGGCTCGGCTCGGTTTGGTTGTGTTTCCATTACAACTGGTGCCTCCTCGACGTGGGCGGGGTCGTCATAACACGGCTGCGCGAAACCGCTGTGACGTCATTTACACGGCGCCGAGCAACTTACAAATCCGGAAGACCAGAACAACAACAACGCGTGGTGCCGTCGAGCTCCCTCTGAATCCGTTCTTCGGCAACCAGAGTCAGGAACGTCTGGACCTCCTCCACCGACCAAGGAGTGGATTTTTTCTGAGAAGCCATCTCGTTCCAAGTCAAAAAGCAGTAAAAAGTGGTGTCTTGTCTCGCGTCTTGTTTTTATTTACATTCTAGGCGGTCGTCGCGCGGTTATGAAGCTTCCAGTGACGACACTCATCGGCCAATCAGTGGAAGGCAGTCGGCTGACGTCACGTTTTAGTAACGCTTCGGCTCGCTTGGAACCAGGGCTGAGGTGATACCAAAAATGTACCCGGTTGCAGGTACTGCGTGCTAGTGGAAACACGCAAATAGCGTGCCGAGCCGTACCGAGCCGAGCCGTGCTAGTGGAAATGCGCCATAAAACAGGTACGAACAGGTACTGAAAACCGTAACGAGTCCCGCCTCCAATCCGCAGTGGAAAAGCTCTCAAATCAGGGTAGAGTCGTGCAGAGCCGTGTCGTACCGTTGCGAAAACGCGCAGTGGAAAAGGGGCATTACTCTCCTACGTAAAGTCCCAAGAGTTTTGCCTCAAACATTAGACCCCAGAAACAGATCCTCTGTATTCATGTGTTAATGTCTTCTGTGATTTATTATTTATAGGATATTTGTCATTGTACTATTTGTTTGTATTGTTTAAAAAAAAAAAAAATGTAATAGCATGGAATTTGCAAGTCATTGTGACGAGTAGAGTCTTCCGGAAAAGAGAATTTTAGAATAGAAAATGTCCATAATAATGCAAAAACACTGCTTCAGTCTTCCAGATATCAGAGCCACAATGACACTATTTTTGTATGCAAGACAAGTCGGGCAAAAATATATATCTATATATCCAGTCTATATAAATATATATATATGAATATATTCTATGCTAATGTGGTCGTAGGGGTAAGGGTGGGCATTGGGGAGGGCTGTTGGTCTGTGTACGCAATAACTTCCCCTGTTGGCAGGAAACAGGAACGACAGGAAGTACAACGTAGCCATCCAAAGAAAAACACTTTTGACCATCCGAGAACGGCCTCGGATCTGTTTGATTGGACGGCCTAACCGACGTGTCAGTTAATATGACGACGATGTTTCGGGACACCAGGTTACTCTTTTTAATTCATTTTCATTTTTACGAAGACTTGTGCGATTGCGTGGGATTTGCAGACGGACCAGGATTACCAAGCATGCATGTGCCCGAACACTTACTGGACCACCTTCAAATAAAAACAAAAAACAAACAATAAACAACATTATTTATTCTCTCCCCACCCCAACACAGCCCAACCACCCATCTACCTTGTCTCTGCATTTGCAATATGATCTGTATTTATTTCCATGATAACTTACACACACAACACAAGTTGAGGGAAAAATATTATTGGATATAATTGAATAAAACTAACTAATATATTTGTATGATTGTAACATTGGTGTCTTGGTTGATTTATTTCAGTGCTTTGATAACTTTCTCTTTCATTAAATAGATGTACTTAGCTTTAATTACAGGCCTGGCAAAGGATACATTTTAAAATCTCTTACCAATCCACGGTTGCTATGATGAATACATAAATAATGAAACAGACTAATTCGATCAGTAAATTCCATGTCAGGGTTGCTAGTTTGAATTCTCCAGCGTCCTAGTAGCTGACCTCTCTTAGATAATGCTACAACAACAAAAAACAATCAGAGAAACAACGTCTACCAGGAAAGCCTAGTCCGCCAAATCCGTTCTTCCTCGTGATTGGGTGGCAGCCAAAACAAGCTGCTGTCTCTCTCTCTCTCTCTCTCTCTCTCTCTCTCTCTCTCTCTCTCTCTCTCTCTCTCTCTCTCTCTCTCTCTCTCTTCTCTCTTCTTCTCTTCTGTCTCTCTCTCTCTCTCTCTCTCTCTCTCTCTCTCTCTCTCTCTCTCTCTCTCTCTCTCTCTCTCCCAATGAGCCTATTTGATGTTTGACTTGACACTGTCTGTGAGCTGTTAATAGTTAGCTTCTATGCTAATTAAATTGGCAGCGGGCCAAATGGCGCTGGAGGCGGGTGATAGATGACCATGCAACGGACAACCGGCCCGCCCCGTTTGCTCCAGAGAGTGAGACTCTGGAGGCTGATGGGATACGATAACGTGAACGGACCTTTTAGGGAGATGAAGTTTGAACCTCTTTCTGACTGAGTTAACACTTTTTTAGAGATAGCCCAACGGCACATTTTGTTTGATGTTTCATGTTATAAACGCTAAGCCTTCTTAAAAAGAGGGGTGATGGGCAGATCCAAAGGTAATTGAATATAGCCAATTAATTCTTCATCAGGCAGATGAAGATCCCTAGAGATGGAAACGTTGCCTGTTAATAAATCCACTTCTGGAGCATTTGAACCGTGTGCAGGCCCTCTTTTTTTTTTTTTAGAAACGCCAAGCAAGTCTGAAAAGTTTTCTGCCTTGCTAATGGGCAAGGAAATAAATGATGTATGACTGCATAACTCAGACGTTTTTTAAGGGCTAAACTGAAACAGTTGGCCTACTCTATTTTTCAAGTTTGACCACAAGGCAAAAGAAGAAGGCACATGAAACAAACTAAGCAGCTACCGTGGTACTGATTATTTACGCTAGTAACAGATCGAAATGCTTCAACTTTTTATGCCTTGCCTTAGTTATAGTATTCATTCACCTAACTCTTCTTCAGTTAGACAACTTTAGTCACTTATGGGTCTTGGGTGGTCACAGTGGAATAGATTTTAATGTTGCAATAAAAATGTTGTTATGCTTCAAATCTCCTTAAAGGGCCCGTTATTCAGTTATACTGTTTGTTCCTCATCTGTTGGGCCAAAAGTTCCCGTAAAAACACATGTGCTACGTTAAAAAAACTAGGTTGGGGCTAAGTTATTCCCTAGCTCTTGCGCCCTGAGAGGCCTGTCGGCGAAAAGCAGAGGCGTGCGCTGACGCAAGTGATACATGGTGCTACTTTACTGATCGTAAAAGAAATTGCGCCACTGACCAGAAAATACCTGTGCTGTGTTCCAATATCCATACTATCCGCTGCTCGGCGTAAAGAGTTCATCGTTCAAAGCGGGATGTTTATTGCGGGGAAAGAGCCGCGACGGCAGTCGTGATCGTAATTTCCGGTTAGTGCACCACAGAGTATTCGATTTGGAACAACACCGACATCTGAAAATTAGCGCATTTAGTGAGTGCGGATAGTGTACTCCGTTTAAGTGTACTCATGGAAGTATGGATATTGGAACACAGCGCTGGTCTAAGTGCACTAGCGGATAGCACAGATGGTGTTGCTTTTTTGACGTACCATGGCAGGTCGGAACTGCAACATAAGCTTGCACACCAGTAGGCTCTACACAGCACCAACATGCAAATGATTAGCCTAATTGAAATATTCTGATGCTGTAGATTGTGGAAAAAAAAATCCATAGGGGCTGCATGAAACGACTGCGTCGGCTTTTTTGACGTCCCTGGTACTTCCACAGCACGTAGAGACTGGCCATGGTTGAGAATGAATTGGCGGTCACAAGGGGAAGCCTCTCTCAAACTCAGGCGGCCACGCGAACAAGCGACCAAATCATTTTTTTGGTGCGAACGCAGCATAACAACATCGCTGGAGATTCAAGAGTGAAATGATTTTGAGCGCCATAAGCTACCGCCTCTTCTGTCAGCCAATCAGGAACTGAGGACGAGGAATCAAACTCACTTCCGTTTCAGTCAAACTCTCTCACACACACTACTCTCTCTCACACACACACTACTATTTTCTCTTGCATAAACAACTATACTCTCACGTACACTACTATTCTCGCTCACATACACGACTATACATTCTCATACATAGGCCTACATGTAAAAGGAGTATAATAGTGTGTGTGTGTGTGTGTGTGTGTGTGTGTGTGTGTGTGTGTGTGTGTGTGTGTGTGTGTGTGTGTGTGTGTGTGTGTGTGTGTGTGTGTGTGTGTGTGTGTGTGTGTGTGTGTGTGTGTGTGTGTGTGTGTGTGTGTGTGTGTGAGTACAGTGGTGTATATGCGAGATTATAATAGTGTGTGTAAGACCAAGTATGAATTCTGTCCCAGGCGGCCTGTTACGGTTGCGGACTGACGCCCCGCCCTCATGGGTAAAATCCTCCGTTACACGATGCTTATGCTAATGAACCTGTGTTTTCCCCGCGTGTGATTGGCTGACCATTATGTTAATTTGGATGTGCCTTTCCCCGGACGTGATTGGCTGCCGCATCGGAGGGCCGAGGATCCGGGAGGATAAAGCACGGGCGAGCTCAACATTCACGGCAGCTGGCCTTGGATATGCAGCTTGCCATATTGGGTCTTGGAATGATCATTTCGTTGCCTGATTGAGGCTCTAGTTTGCTGCACAGGAACTGGGCCAGAGTTTTGTTTAGGGGTTATCGAACATCGACTCGCAGCTATACTTTGTTAAAAACACTAGACGCAGGGGTGCTGTTCCACCCTTGTATTTTCGGAGCTTCTTCTTGGTTATATTTGTTTCGTTGATTTGGACAGCACCCAATGGTCCTTTTCCGTTTGTAGTTTTGCCTCCTCCGTTTGTGTTAAATTGATTATCCCGTGCTCTGGGCTAAATAAACAACTTTCAGTTAAACCAAAAGCATCTGGTTTTATGTTGCCACACCTTTCCCTAGCGGGGGACGTAACACGGCCCCTTATGTGTGCACCCATCTGTTTAAACACACCCAAACTAAACGCGTAATGTAATACAGTCCATGGCGATGTATATTAATGGGGGAACACATGTAAGAAATGATGTTTGTTAATGTATTGCCGTATATCATTAATTAGACCCACAGTTGCGGGCCAGTTTGGCATTTCAGACCTTTAAAATAGGGCCCATAATCACTATTTGCACATTATTATTTATTATGAACCTAATGGTAGTCATTTTAACCACGCGGACAGACCCATGCGCGCGCGCGCGCGCACCACACACCACACACACACACACACACACACACACACACACAACACACACACACACACACACACACACACACACAGTAGTAACGTCTTAGTTATAGCCTAGCCTAGCTCTTTAGATACTAGAAAGGCAGCTGGTTGGTGACACGACCAGCCCAGTCACCCTCCTCCCCCCCTCCCCTCCCCTCCTCCCCTCCCTTCCAGTAGAGTAATTCGAGCAGACGACCAGTTGGACCCGGTGACTAAACTCAACAACTTAAACTACACTCCAGATTCAACAAAACCAAACTGAACCAGGCCATTACTTGTAGTGGGCATCTATTAACTCTATTTGATTCATTAGCGGGACAAAGGAGCGTGCGTATTGCGCGCGGGGACCATGAGGGGCTGCGCGCTGTTCCTGGTGCCATGTTGCTTATGGAGTTTGTGTGCTGTCGGAGGTAAGTTTGGTTGTGCGACTGTACACCGACAACGACACATGGTCAAGGCTGCCCTGTTTGTGTGTGTGTGTGTGTGTGTGTGTGTGTGTGTGTGTGTGTGTGTGTGTGTGTGTGGTGCGTGTACAGCTCGACACATGGTCAAGGTGCCTGTTGTGTGTGTGTGTGTGTGTGTGTGTGTGTGTGTGTGTGTGTGTGTGTGTGTGTGTTTGGAGTCCGTATTTGGCACGTCTTGGCACAATGAAATAAATGCGCAATTACTACGCCTCTTAATCTATAATTTGCTCCTCACAGACCACGTAGTTTTATATTCAAACTCATTATCCTACGATTTAAGTTGTTGGTTGGCTGGTGTTGGCCTGCTGACAGTTGGCATTAACTGACTTGATTAGTTCACTAGCACACTGTTCAGAGTTGAATGTTGGCCAACAAACCCACAGGTGAAAGTGATGCCATCGCCTCGTGTTTTACTATAGGGACTCACTTCTTGTACCCCGGGAAATATATGTAATATGAATCCAAACCGAAGAAATCCAAACCTATGTCTTCAAGAAATGTGTGCATCTCATGAATTCAGTGTACCCATGCATGGTTCTATATTCATGGTACATAATTTCGTTTGTATCTAAGTAACATATATGATCATGTCATGTATTGGAAGTTATTGTTGCCATTTGTCAGTTATTCATTTCAAAATTATCTTCAATATCGTCCTGATTATTATGTTGTTATTATTATGTTTAGGATTATCTTATTTTTGGATCTTTTTTTTTTTACACTTACACAGGTATCGATACCTTGTCCCATTTAATTTGACACATTTTTGTATATTTCTTGTTGGTCAATGTGCCGTCACCTGTGATCTTATGCGCCCCGTCTTCCCCTCCCCCCCTCTCCCCCCTCCCCCCTCCCCCTCCCCCCAGTGGAGTCCAATCCGGAGGAGCAGGCGCTGATGTCCTCCCTCTTCGCACCCCTCAGGTACAACCTGAAGGTGCGGCCGGCCCCCCGTGCTGATGAGCGCGTGGTGGTGCGTGTGGGCATGATGCTCACCTCCTTCGTCGGACTGGTGAGGTTTAGCACACACACACACACACGTATTAAACACACACACACACACACACACACACACACACACACACACACACACGTATTAAGCACACACACACGTATTAAACACACACACACACACACAGGTATTAAACACACACACACACACACAGGTATTAAACACACACACACACACACAGGTATTAAACACACACACGTATTAAGCACACACACACACACGTATTAAACACACACACACACACCTCAGGCTGAAAGGTTCCGATGTCTCACCCCAATGTCTGTAGTCTTAGCTGTAAGGTGTCCCCGCACGGGACGCCTAAGACCTAACCGCTCGTTAATATCACTGGTCATTTATTTGGGATGAAAGCGTCTGCTGAAGGACTGAAAAGTGGTGAAGGTGTGTGGGATGAATTTCAGGTCACCTTTGTTCAGCTGGCTCGATGTAGGAACTGCTTCAAAGCCTGCAGCGATGGATGACTTTTTCTTTGAGTTTCTCTTCCTCTCAAGGTTTTTTGTTTCATGAAATAAATAAGTTATCCTTATACAACTATTTCAGTTAACTATACGTTTCCACAAAATATTTAGACACTTTAAACCGGAAGACAAATACTGGCAATTTCCATTGGTGAACAGCTGAAGCACGTCTATTGAAGAGGTTTGTAAACGACAAAGGGTCCCTAAAAATGGAAATCAATACACAGACAGCTCCAATAACCCTGCAGTTGATTTGTTTTGTCAGTTTAACAAACCTCTGCCAGTTAAACCCAATTATGCACAAGCTCTTGTTTACTCAGCGGGGTCATGTTCGCCAACCCATGAAATCAGTTTAACGTTTTTTATCACGATCAAGATGCATTTAATCAATTTATTGGAAATAGTTCCTTCCACTTCACATTGTCATTAATTTCCCTTTTTACAAATATAAACAAAATCACACACAGACACATTAACGCGCCAAGACGCACGCACGCCACACACGCACACACGCACACGCACACATGCATCGAAACACATAAACGCATGTGTCACCACACATACATATCCTGCAAATAAATACTTGGCACTCTATCTAACTTCAGGCTAATGGTTAGCAGCTAGTGGTTCCCAGCGTTTAAGGAGACATGGGGATTTACTTCACTAGTCGTTCATACTGGTAGCATGAGGCTAGGGGTTTGGAGCAGTAGAGTCAAGAGAGAGAGAGAGAGAGAGACGCAGACAGAGACAGACAGAGACAGAGAGACAGAGAGAGACAGAGACAGAGAGAGAGAGAGAGACAGAGAGAGAGAGAGAGAGAGAGAGAGAGAGAGAGAGAGAGAGAGAGAGAGAGAGAGAGAGAGAGAGAGAGAGAGAGAGAGAGAGAGAGAGAAGAGAGAGAGAGAGAGAGAGAGAGAGAGAGAGAGGGAGGAGAGAGAGAGAGAGAGGAGAGAGAGAGAGAGAGAGAGAGAGAGAGAGAGAGAGACGCTTAATGAGAGAGAGAGAGAGAGAGAGAGAGAGATGAGAGAGAGAGAGAGAGAGAGAGTAGGGAGGAGAGAGAGAGAGAGAGAGAGAGATAGGGGGAGAGAGAGAGAGAGAGAGAGAGAGGGGGAGAGAGAGAGAGAGAGAGAGAGAGAATAGGGGGAGAGGATTATACCCCCCTCTGTCCTTGCACCAGCTGTCTTTCAGGCATTTCTGAGCCTAGTTTTAAATAGCAGTCCTTGTTACACAGGGCTGGGGCCTCACAAGATATCACCCACTCACCTACCTACGCACAAACAAACACACACAAACACACACAAACATACACACACACTGACCAACATTTCCACACGTCTGCCCCTCGGTATCTCGGATCACATCTCAGACACTCTGCACGTAAATTCAATCAAATGCTGGATCACTCACACACAGGATATGAAAGGTGATATTTATGTGTGGTGTGTGGTGGGTTGTTGTTTGTTATTTTAAAATGATTATCAAAAGTTTACCACTGTCCACTAGGGGGCGAAGATATGTTGTTGTGATCTGTGAGTTCTATGTGTATTGCTGAGAAAAGAAGCCTAAATGCAAAGTTGTACTCATGTTGTTGGAAAAAGCTTAACATTTGGAAAAAAAAATGGTTTTACTCAAGGATGGAAGACCTTTGTCATACTATCAGATGAAAACGATTTACGATTAAGACTTTGATTTGTTATTTTCTTTGTCTTCTCAGAACATGAAGAATGAAGAGATGAGTACAACTGTGGTGATGAATCTGGTAGGACTTGCATGGATATAATATACAGTATATAGCAAAACTAGATATCATTTTTTGTGTGCCGATAGCAGCGTGTCTCATTTTGCATGCATGGACACGCTCACCTTTCAACGGTAAACGCCTTCCGTTTTAAACGGCTCCACGAGGTCAACCCATTTAACATGCACCCACTCCTCCTGGTTCCTTTGACAAGCGCTCCGTTTATCGTGCTCTTAGGGCGTCGCGGGACATGACGGAGGGTCTGTCAGCGCCCCTTTAAATTGAGGCTGTGACAGATTGAAAAATTGTGTGTAACAGTCTATATATTTGTCACTGCGAGCCGACACGGATCTCTTGTCGGAACGGCCTTATCTCTCTAGAAAGCTTTTAGAAATATGGGACACAAAAATGTTCCCTTTGGAAATTGATGACAACAATATAGTTAAATTGGAAAGAATATATGAAGACAAGGCAAATACAAGGCAAACAAAGCATAAGGAGGAGAGACAAATATGGGGCCATGGAATACACCCAGCTATCCCAACATTTAGAATAAAATCATAAATAATGATAATATAAAAATAATATAATAATCATGATAATGATATTCTGAACTCACCTTTACCTCCAACCTCTCTGGTCCCTCTGTTCCTGTTTGGCAAAGCATCGCAGTTTTCCTGTCCACACACACACACACACACACACACACACACACACACACACACACACACACACACACACACACACACACACACACACACACACACACACACACACACACACACACACACACACACACACACACACAGATACACACACAGACAGACAGACAAGGCAACACTCTAAAGCGGTGTGTTCCGTATGAACCACAGGAGTGGACAGACCACCGGTTGTCGTGGAAACCCAAGGACCACAGCGGTGTAGAGGTGCTGCGTATCCCCTCGGGGAAGGTGTGGCTGCCCGACATCGTGCTCTACAACAAGTAGGAGCCTCAAGCCGTGTGTGTGTGGTGTGCACGTTGCGGCAGAGGCAGAGCGGGTCGGTCACTGAAGGGTTGCTGGTTCGATCCCCGGCTCCTCCTCGCTGAGTGTGTCCCAGAGCGAGACGCCTCACCCTGAGCTGCCTGTCACCCTGCGTGGGTGACAGTGTGGGAATATGAATTTGTGAATGAAAGCGCATAAACATGCACACACACACACAAACACACAGCTACACACACATACACATGCATGTGCCAACACATGCACATTTAACGCAAAGAAATGATTGGCTCTACGGGGATATACTTCACTGGACATTCATACTGGTAGCATGAGGTTAGTGGGCTGGAGCACTGGAGAGAAAAGGGAGAGAGGGACCAGGAGACTGCAGCGAAGAGAGAGAGGGAAACTGAAAGAGAAAGCTACACACATACACATCCATTGGAGTTAAAACTCCACTTTAGATGGGAGTCAAACACCATCACCACCGGGCTATCCTGCCTCTATTAAAACATTAATTTGGCTCAAAGTTAAGAGAGCTAGAGTAAAAAGAAAGAGAATGGAAAAAACACTTTTTTAGTTTTTAGGCTTTTTTGTTTTTAATTCAGGCCAGTCATATCCCTCTCATCTATCTTTACCCCCAGCTTATTTATATTTACCCCCTTTTGCTTCCTCCTATCTCTCTCTTACATCAACATCCACACACTCACTCCCACCTCCTTGCTGCGGAGTTCCTCAGTCTGTCTGGGGGTCCTAATCATCCAGCTTCACCCCCCACTCTATTTATCTGAGCTTCATAGGCAAATGAATCCAGGATGTCTCTCCAATAACAGAGCTACCCCCCCCCCCCCCCCCCACTGCACAAGCTGCATGTCTCCTTACCACATAGTGTGGTCGTTGTTTCTGCTCATATATAAATAGGTGGGAAAAACATAGTCACAGAAACGTAGAATATGCACCGATTCACGCAGTCCTACTCAAACACATGCACAAACACACACACACACACGCACACACACTAAATCTCGATGCTTACAGGTGTTACATCCGTATACAAACCACACATATATACATGGCGATCTTAATTAGTCTCCAAAGAGCATTTTGAGTGAACGTGGGTGAGCGATTGAAGGACATGAGGAGTTGGACACAGAACTCTGGTAACCTGCACTGAGTCACACTCTCTCTGTGTCGGTCTCTCTCTCTCTCGCTCTCGCTCTCGCTCTCGCTCTCTCTGGCTCTCTGGCTCTCTCTCTCTCTCTCTCTCTGTCTCCATAGTAACGATGGGGTGTTTGACGTGGCGCTACAGGTGCACGTGCAGGTGTACAGCAGCGGCCGCGTCACCTGGTCCCCCCCGGCCCTCTACTGCAGCTCCTGCGGGGTCAAGGTGCACACACACACACACACACACACACACACACACACACACACACACACACACACACACACACACACACACACACACACACACACACACACACACACATTGCCATGCTCTGATTATCCGTCCAACTATCCGAGACCTCGATAACAGAACACACACACACGCACTCGAGAGAAGGGGTTCCCAACCTTTTTTGTTCCATGGACCAGCATATCCATACAATGAATCATCTAGTCTTATGCACAACAATTAAAGAGAATAGCACTGAAATGTTCGAGTCTCAGGCTCACTTGAACAATGCAATCATATACAATTATAACATTCATAAGAGAAACACAAGAAAAGTCCCCTTAGACTTCAATAAACACAAAAGTAGTGCAGAGAGTTGCATTTACAGTTCTTAATTCACAGTGGTTTAGTTGCATATTGCTAAATTGTACGTCTATGTGTCGGAGTAAATAACATGACTGAAGTTAGATGAGTTCAGTTAAACATGTGAACATGCATGTTGCACTGTTGTGTGGTGGACTTGCAACGAATTTTGGAATTAATCGGCTCAAGCCTGCGTTTCTTTAATATTGAGGCCTTTTTTTTCCGAAGAATAAAGTGCCATAGTCATTATCCTTTATAGTAGGCTATGTAGAGCTGGCCGATGGCGGGCGGGTGCGGTTTTGAAAATGGTTGAAAAAGGTTGGTGCGGTTGGATGGCGGACGGATGAGGTGTTTGTGATGCGGTTGCGCATGAAATAATAGCCCATCCGCGCATCTCTTACATGGACCAGCTCCGGTCTGTTGACCGGGGGTTGGGGGTCCCTCTCAGCACCTCCCAGGGCCAACGCAGAAGTTTCCGCTTATTGTAAATGTAACAGTGTCGTAATATAACGGACTGTACAAGCCTTCTACTCCTCAGCTCTTAACATACCACGTCCCCGCCCTCTCCTCCTGCGTTCCCGTCCCCCCACAGGTCACCTACTTCCCCTTCGACTGGCAGAACTGCACCATGCAGTTCCGCTCCTACACCTACGACTCCACCGAGATCGACCTGCAGTACGCGCTGGATGCCAAGGGCAAGGAGATCCGCGAGATCATCCTGGACGAGGGCTTCAGCGGTGGGTACCAAACCAGGGAGATCCTGATGTCATACTTAAATGCCGAACGTTCCTCATCCATTAAATAATGATGTCATACAAAAAGAAAAACCATGTTCTACATCAATTAAAACATGATGTCACACTGAAGCACCTCATGTTCTCCATCGATTGATTCAAGATGTCATAATGAGGAACCTCATTTTCTCACAGGATGCATGGTGAGTTGGTTTGGGTTGTCTTGGGTTGCGTGGGCACCATGGTTGGGTTTCGTTTGGTTGCATATAAGACGATTCCGAGGAAGTGTTTAGAAGTCAATAACAGAAACATGGCCGCTTTAGCCTAAACCGCAGACTGGAACCGTGAGGGCATCCTCCCTAACCGGAGTAACGGTTTCTGCCCCCCAACCCCCCCACTCCCCCAGAGAGCGGCGAGTGGTACATCCGCCACAAGGCCAGCAAGAAGAACATGAACGAGGACATGTACGAGGACATGACCTTCTACCTGATCATCGAGAGGAAACCCCTGTACTACATTTTCAACATCATCATCCCCTGCATCCTCATCACCATCATCGCCATCTTTAACTTCTACCTGCCCCCGGATGCCGGTACGTCACCCTGCTCCTTCACCACCAACATGGGCCTCAATCCCCTGGCGGCCATCCTGGTTTAAACGATAGCTCGGTGCGGTTCACCGAACGCGGACCGAGCTGGAGCCAAGATGGCCGCCAGGTGAATTATGCCTATGGCTGGATGCTGTTTCTTGAAAATCGTGCTAGGAAGATTCATATACAATTATATTCATACACAATTAAAATATCTTAAACGTATTTGGCCATGTGTGGTTGTGTCAGCTTCATCGACCTGTATCGACCCGTGCGTATGCCTCCCTCCGTGTTTCTGTGTGTGTGTGTGTGTGTGTGTGTGTGTGTGTGTGTGTGTGTGTGTGTGTGTGTGTGTGTGTGTGTGTGTGTGTGTGTGTGTGTGTGTGTGTGTGTGTGTGTGTGTGTGTGTGTGTGTGTGTCCAGGCGAGAAGATGGGTCTTTCCATCAACGTGCTGCTCACCATTACCGTGTTCCTCCTGCTGCTGGCCGACAAGGTTCCCGAGACGTCTCTGGGGGTCCCCATCATCGTCAACTACATCATGTTCACCATGATCCTGGTCACCGCCTCCGTCATCCTCAGCGTGGTGGTGCTCAACCTCCACCACCGCTCCCCCAACACCCACCAGATGCCCATGTGGGTGCGCAAGGTGAGACCACCCCTCCCTCCATTCAGATTCAGACTCAAGAGTGACTTTTAGTTCATCTTATTGCCCAAGTACACAAGAGTATAATTCAGCCGCATAGCAGCAACAACACAAGTGAATTAAATAAAGTAAAGTAAAAAATATATAGATATGTAAAAACATAAGTAACATTTAGTAGCAGCATCAATATAATAACAGATAATAAAAATAAAATAAGTCGAGAAAACAAAAACAGTGGTTATAGTAAGAAGTGAAGGTAGTAAAGTGTAAAGTGTTGAAGCGTGAGTGGTACCAGCCACGGTTGATTCCCCCCGCAGTCTGCTCTTTGGAGTGGACTGAGCTGAGGCAGAGGTTTGCAGCCCATGGTGGCTGGTGGTAAAGGGGCTGGTGGTGTGAGGTGGAAAATACAACACTTCAACTCTAGCAAGGAAAGAGATCCGGAGGACTTCAGGACTTTAGAACTTTAAGAAAGAAATACAAAAGCCGGGAACCACTTATTTTCCAGCTTTTGGCAAACAGTTTTTCATTGTCTGGCTTTGGGATTCCTCCCATAAGCTCCAAGCCAAGGTTGTGACATGGCTTCAAGCCCAGACATGGCTTCAACATCAACCGACGTGGTTGCAAACCTTTCACCCAGTTCCTCTCATACTTTACCCTCAACATCCTTATCGATTCCTTTCACAACACTTTCTAAACATTAGGTTGGCTGGACCTCATCTGAAGAATTATATCATATATAATATGAGGACATGCTGTTGTCACAGAAGAGGATTTTTTCTAGGAACAAGAATAATAAAGAATCTTGTGAAGAAGTCTCTTCAGGAGATTCTTCAAAGTCTTATCTCATTCATGTAGCATATAAGACAACATAATGATTATAATCCTTTGAAGGGTATCGTTCAATTCTCCCCCACGTGCCACTATAAATGTCGCCCACGTTGTTTAGAATGAGGGCCACCTTGGTCGTAGTGGCCGTGGGCTGCGGAGGACTCCACCTTCGGTGCTGTGCCTAGCCTGGCGTTAGGTTGTGCGAGCCGTTTGCCTCCAACGCGGCCTTGAGCGCATCGTTTTTACACCTCCAGTCATCGACGAGAGACTTCCGACAGCAAAGCTCTGTGCGGATGGCATTCAGCGCTAACCTCGGAGGTCAGCCCAGTGGAAATGTACTCTGTGAGCGCTGGTCGCGAGCACACCGCCTCCCGGAGCTTCCTGATACATAGACGAACAGCGACCACGACAGTTACAGAGGGAGTCTATCAGGAGTGGTCTTCGTCATGGAGCTGGGTGCTAGAAGAGCTGGTGCCTATCTCTTTATAGGGATGAACCCTATCTAATGAACGGTTGAAAAATGGAGATAAATAAAAGTGTTTTCAAAACTGCCCACACTAAGTTAGTTCTGAATGAGTACAAATGGTGGAAACACCTACAGGTGGATGCAAACATTTTTTGTGTGTATGTGTATGTATGAAAATTCCCAGTATTAATTTTTTTAACCTTGATTTTGAAAGTAGCCAACTGAAAAAAGGCTTCCCGGTAAAGGCCACTCCTCCAAAACGCAAGACCTTGACTTTGCTCGCCTCAGCAATAGTTCTGCCTAGCCTTGTATCCAGGTCAGTCGGGAGACCGACTGGTAAACTGTTCAATCTTTGCATCGGTAAACACTCAAATGATCAGACGGGCTAATTGCAGGCCTGCGACTGCCACAAACACTGTCAGAGGATTTGATTTATTGATGGCTGCCAGTATGTAAAGAGAACTGCAACAAATAGGAAGAAAAAACGATTCTTAAGTTCTGCCTACCCTAGCTTTAAAAGTCCCTTTTTCCCTTTTGGACTCTTAAAAGTCCCTTTTTTTTATTGTTTACATTTTGGGACTCTTGGCATAGAATATTGACTGTTCACGTACCAACAATTTGCAGAAAACAAATGATGACCATGAACCAAAAGCAGTGCAACATTAAAAAATGAATCTAACGGCACTTCATAAATAAATGATGGTCATTTAAACAGCGGCTATTGTGTTTATTAAAGAGATATTTCACTGGTTGAGATATTAAGGTTATATTAAGAAAATAATTCTATGTATTCTAAATGTGCAAAAAAAATTAAATCGGTTCATCCTAGCCTGAGAAAAGGCAGAAAGTGTCTCTCTGGCTCAAAAGTAAGAAATCCTCCAACTACCACAGTGCATTGCGCTCGCTGCACCGCCCGCCTGTTTCCGTTTGGACGGGGAAGGACCCATGGTCCTAGCTCAAATGGTAGTATGAGCAAACTTTGTGTAATCACATCCCTGTGATACCTTGATTCTTCGAAAGCATCATTTGTATATTACTGCACAGCGTAAAAACATTTGCTGATTACAGTAGCTCAGCATATCAAGGATTTTACTCAACCTTTTCTCGCCAGTTGAAATACTGGGTAAGGGTTAGGGTTAGGGTCTTACACAGTACGCCTACTTTAGTATAACAGCACTTGGGTTAATAAACAAATCACAACAACCAACACGAATTTGGAGTTTTATTCATGAAAAAATATGAACTATTTACAAAAATAAAACTGTGTAGGGTGCGTTTGCTAGACTCAAAATAGTCACAGCTCATCTTGAGCGTCTACTGTCTCCATGGCCTGGACAACACAGGAAGCTGATACTGTCTAAAAAAGAAAGAGAACAACATAAGCAAAGTTAGATAAATTATGCCTTGAGTAGCCTATACAGCATTACACAGACTTTAAGCTACCGTAAAGTAGCCTATGCTCTGCCAATAAGATCGACTACTTTTGGATAACTACATTGTCACGTTCCCCGGGACTCAAAACTATTGTAGCCAATTTGTTAGTTTAAAACTTATTCTAACACTTACTCTATGCTCAGTTGCTGTTTCTCCCGGCGGGCTTTGGCTGGCGTTTCTAGTTCTACTTTCTGGGTCCGGAAATATGCATCCAATACCTTGTTACTGTTCAGATGAGGCGTAAAGCCTGGGTGAGAGGTTACACACATGGCCCCTTCCTCACCAGATTCAGCCATTTATTCGAGAAGAAACTGGCATCGCTGAAATTGGCTGCAGCACAGGGACTCTGTGTTAGTGTCTACAGGCGAACAGAGCAAACCGGCGCGCTCCGGCTCCTCGTCCTCGGCAACAGCCAAGGCTTGTTCAGCTGCAGCCTCAGCAGCCGCAGCAGCCTCGTCCTCTATTTGTCTAAATTCTTCCTGGCTGTATTCATACCAATAGCCCTGAATGTCCGAATCCAACAATAGATTTTCAAAATCCACTTCGGCTGTTTCACATTGTTTGCATCTCGTACGCGAGCTCCAACCCCCCCTCATTCCTTATTGGTTGGCTCCCAAATTTGCGGAACCAGTGGTTTGTAGTCCTCGGCCCTTCTAGCAGGCAAGCAAAGTTCTCCCGAGATGACTTCAAACGCGTCATTTGACGTCATCTCGGGGGAGAAAATTAGATCGGGAAAGCTGGGCTAGCTTTCCCGATCTAATTAAAAAATATAAAAAAAACTTTTTTTTTATATATTACAATTGCGATTTTATAATGATAGAACGCCGGTTCTAAGTGGGTGAAGTATCCCTTTAAGCATAGACTCTGGGCTCTCTTGAAACTGTCCCCACCACTCCCTCCGCCTTCACCCTCCAACTCAACACTCCTCCTCCCCCAATGCTCCCCCCAACAACCCCCCCCCCCCCCCCAATTCACCATCTCCCCAAAAACTGTTTGCAGCCACCTGCAGGTGTATCCACCATTTGTACCTGTTCAAACCTACCTTGGTGTGGGCTTTTCCTTATCTCCATTTCTCTACCAACCCCGTCTCCCTCCTCACCCCCTCCACCCCTCCCTCCACAAGATCTTCATCCACCTGCTGCCCCCCTACCTGGGCATGCTGCGGCCCAAGGTGGAGACCCCGCTGTCCCTGGAGACGCCAGTGCGGCGCGAGGTCAGCGTGAAGGCGGTCAGCCGCTCCGCCGACGAATACTTCATACGCAAGCCCGCCAACTCCTTCCTCTTCCCCAAGCCCAACAGGTGTGTGTGTGTGTCTGTGTGTACGTGTGCTACTGTACTCTACAACTTAATGTGTGTGTGTATGTGTGTGTGTGTGTGTGTGTGAACTTGTTTCTGGTAAAGCACCCTCAGGTATAAGAAAAGAGTACATACCGATTTTGACTCATCAACTAAGTGGGCCCTATTTTAACGGTCTGAAACACAAGTGAGAAGCGCCAATCCCAAGTAGCTTTGTGGGTGGTTCTATGGGGATGTTGCTATTTTCCAACGCATAAATGACCTGCGCCCGGCGCAAATCTAAAAAAGTTTGGTCTGAAGTAGCCTAATTACCCGTAGGTGTGGTTTGGGCGTAACGTGCAATAAACCAATGAGAGTGCAATCTCCCATCCCCTTTAAGAGCCATGAGCGCATTTGAATCTGACGAGTTGATATTTGTGTCCCCCTGTTAATATACATTGCCATGGACTGTATAATGCGTGATGTTTAGTTTGCGTGTGTTTAAAAAGATGGATGCACACGCGCGCGCCTGCATTCATTAATTCTGTTACACACACGTGCGCCCACCTGCATTCATTCATTCTTTTTTAACACTCACTCGTAGTAAAACAATGTTTCCTCACGATCAAATACTCAACAATCCTAAAAGTTATGGGCTTGTGCACGAATGTCTGTGTCAAGAAAATATGTGTTTGCTGTACGTTGTTTGCCGATGCATTGATTTAAAGTACAACTTATTACCGCTGTATCAGCTGTTATTTCCCAAATAATTTACCAAGAATGTGTGGCAAGGTACATGAGAGAAGCAAAGTGTATGCGTGAGGTGCACAAGGCAACATTATGCATGCGCCCTTAAAATAGCATCTGAACAACACGCCACTGACTTTAAACCAGGTATTTCCTGGTTTGTGGCACAATTGTTTTCTGAAACTGCCAAATAGCACCAGGGAATGTTTGCGCCAGAACACGCCTCCTCCTTTCGCCGAACCGCCCCTGGCGCAAGATCACTTTCAAGATCATAGAAAGTCAATTGCGCCGGATGCAAGATAGGGCCCTATGTGTGTTTGTACAAGTGTGTGTGTTGGTTTCTATGTGTCTGTGTACAGAGTTGTATTCCTATATTTTTTTTTATTATTATTTTGTATTCTCGCGTGTTTCTGTGTGTGTAAACGAAACAACACGCGTTTGCGGAGGTGTGTTTGTGTGTACTCAAATGAGTTTTGTGCGCACCAGGGGGAAGTTGTGGTGAAAGGTGATGAAAGGCAAATCCCTCTCTCCCGAGGACACGCGGGTCACGGCAAGTGACTGATGAGAGACCGATCGCTGTTCCATCGATCCGTTTCCCGCCCTCCCCCCGATTTGCTGACGCTCGCTTTAACACGACGCACTCGCAGTCATGTCACGCTCCCCCCGCCACACCTGACGCCCCGCTGGCGCAGGGATGCGGCACGATCGTCACAGTCTGTGATGCTGCGGCAATGTGGGTGCAGCCTCCCCATCGCCAAACAGTCAGCAGCGCAGACCCTCCGTTCATGCACACATTCACACAGCGACGGCGGCGTGTCAACCACGCAGGGCGACAGCCAGCTCGTCAGGGGCAGTCAGGGTGGGGTGCCTTGCGCAGGGACACCTCCACACTCAGGAGCTGGGGATCGAACTAGCAACCTTCCGGTTAACAACCAACCTGCTCTACCTGCTGAGCCACTGTCGCCTCTTGTAGCCATAATAAATATAGGAGATCCCTGTGAATATGTCAAACAATTATTTGGAATAAACTCTCAGGATCGTAGTGGTTTAGTTGTTCACCTCTCAGCCGAAACGCACCAGGATCGATCCCCAATGTCCGCCCCCGAACGTGTAAACATCTTTGAACAAGACGCCCTCAATCTGCTTTATGAAATAGGTCGGAATTCACTGCCTATTTTGAAAAGGCCACACACAGGCTCTCTGTACCCTTGATGCTATCCATCTCTCTCACTGGTCATCTCGGTCTCTGTCCTTAACTCAACTCTTCCCCATCTCAGCCCTTCCCCTTCTCTTTTTCTCTCTCTCTCTCGCTCTCGCTCTCTCTCTCTCTCTCTCTCTCTCTCTCTCTCTCTCTCTCTCTCTCTCTCTCTCTCTCTCTCTCTCTCTCTCTCTCTCTCTCTCTCTCTCTCTCTCTCTCTCTCTCTCTCTCTCTCTCTCTCTCTCTCTCCTCTCTCTCTCTCTCTCTCTCTCCTCTCTCTCATCCTCGCCTCTCTCTCACTCGCGCTCTCTCTCTCGCGCTCGCGCTCGCGCTCTCTCTCTCTCTCTGTCTCTCCCTCTGTCTCTCCCCCTCTCTCCCTGTGGTCTGCTGTTCCCTAGAGGGGAGCAGAGGGAGGGAGAGAGGGGAGGGTGGTGGCGGAGGCAGACGAGGTAAATCGTTGCTAAAATAATAATGGCGACGCACAAATCCACCGCCGACATGTTACAGCGGCGCGAGCGCGCGTGTGTGTGTTTGTGTTGTGTGTGTGTGTGTGTGTCTGTGTGTGTGTGTGTGTGTGTGTGTGTGTGTGAAGGTGAATGTCCTCACGAGTGTTGGGTGGGAGGTGCGGGAGGATGCAGTGTCTCTATTAGGGCCAATCCGATGAGACAGCAGTATCTCTCCACACACACTCACACTCACACACATACACCCATATACACATTCAAAGCTCCTTAATTAGGTTTATTGAGACTCTTGGCAGGTGGGTGAGGTGGTCATGGTGGAGGAGGGGGGGGGGGGGTCGAAATAGTACCTCTGACTAGTCATTCACCTCTCCCCGATCAAGGACCCAACCACACCTAGGACACATGTCGCCATGGGGATGTGTGTGTGTTTGTGGTGGGGGAGGGGGGGCTGGCGCTCTCTTTCTCTGTCTCTCTCTCTCCCACACCCCAATCATCTGATAGCATCTGCCTGTGGGTGTGTTTGTGGGTGTTTGTACGTGTGTGCGGTCACAGGTTCACCTGCCACACAACTGCACACCTCGGTTGTGTTGGGTTTAACCACACACCCACACAGAAATGTAGCATAATGAATACCAAGGGGGTTTATAGTCAAGGCACGCTGCGAGAGAGGACAACAACAGACAGAAATCTTCTAGAGATGGTTCCTCTGTTTCGGAGTGTGGCACTACAATGCCCCCAGGTGGTCACTGTGCTGTACTGCACCTCCTCCGTCTAAAATCAACAGCCATCATCAGCTGCTCACCTGAGCCGTTGGTAATGCAGTCTTCCTCCTCCGCCACACAAGGCCACACACTCAAAGACATCTGACAAAGGTGTTTCATATTCTAGATGTTTCTTAACATAGCGGATGTGTGGCAAAGAATAGTCATTAATGTTAATAAAGTGTGATAATGCCTGGGATAAAAGCTCATATATCATGAAGCAAACATTGGATGCCATGTTTACTTACTGTGTGAAATGGTTTGTATTGTTTGTCTATGTGCAGATGCATGGTACATCTCATTACGTTTCCATTAGATATGCAATGTGTAAAAATAAGTGGCATTAGTGGAACGGACTTTGCAGAAATGGCATATAATACTCAAAATTATATGTGAATTAGAGTCTAATCCCTTGAATCCCTAGAATTTGTGATTGTTTTGGCTCAGAATGGACCTTTACATCTTCATAAGGAGCAAACAAAATCGACTTTTAATTAAAGTGTTAACGAGACTTCAAGGAAGGAACTTAGCCTGTAGCCATGTCAACCCCATGGCTACAAGCCATTTGTGATTCCTTTTTAGTTCCTTGTGAAAGAGCGTTATAATTATTGATATTGAGTAAGAAATGCGACACACAGCACAGAGCGAAGCGAATATTCTACCCACGTATTTGTGTGTGTTTGCTCGCGCGAGTACACAACCACTCGTCGTCATGGGTTCATCATATCATCCGGAGGCGCACACAGCTTTTGACCGTGATATTAAAGCACTCAAGTGACAACAATTGCTTCTCCTCCATGTTGCGGTCCACTCTGGACTTCAGGGCAGTGAAGTCATTTAGCTTCATGATTAAAGTGACTTATTGATGAGTGAAAAAAAACAACCATGTTTCATGTAAAAAGATGTTTACTACTCAACCATGACCTCTGATTTTACAGACTTTACAATGTATGAATCTATTCATCCTTCACTCATCACTTGACACCTGACACTTTATTATATGCTGTCAATGACGATAACATAATTTTGAAGAACCTACTGGCACCTTACACGATATAGGCCAGTACAGGTGACCAAAGGTGAAGGGTGAGGGGGGACATTGAGTTGGTTGCAATGTGCATCCCCACCGGTAGATGCTACTACCTTCTACATACTGTGACTAACACTTTCCAAATGACAGAGTTCCCGCACTAGCCAACAGGGGAAACCAAAATAGCACAATCAGAAGACAAGATTTTCTATAAATTGTTCATCTTTGATTTCCAAATACTCGCTAAATTACTTTTGGCTTGTCCTGTTCAAGGAGGTTATTAAAAAAAATGTATGAATCAAGTGAATTCACTCTCTGTCCTTCAGCATCAGCCGTTAATACGTGTGTGTGTGTGTGTGTGTGTGTGTGTGTGTGTGTGTGTGTGTGTGTGTGTGTGTGTGTGTGTGTGTGCGTGTGCGTGTGCGCGTGTGCGTGTGCGTGTGTGTGTGTATGTGCGTGTCAATTATGTTTTTTATATTTTATTCCCAGTCCATTTCCTTCCTATTTCTACCTGGAAATGTTCAAATATACTTGTCAAAATTACTTTTTTAATTGAAATATTACTTAAAACATTTATTGCTAACATATTTCAATTCCCTCTCAATCAGCATTGACTTAGAGCTATGTCCCGGTTATGTGACGCTACACACTTGATGAAATATATTCCAATGCAGCTTTGACTTCAGACCGATGTTTTTATGGTATTGTAACGGTGTCTGTGGCAGGTACCAGCCGGAGGGCATGACCACGGACATGCGGAAGTACATCGACGGGCCCAGCAGCTACCTGACACTGCCCGACGAGCTCAAGTCTGCCATCGACGCCATCACCTACATCGCTGAGGCCCTGCAGGCCGAGAAGGACTACGAAGCTGTGAGTGTCCTCAACCCACGCCTCTTGAACTGCTGCGGCGGCCATTTTGTCAGCTATGTGCAGTGTATGTTGTTGGGTCTTTACGGTTTGTAACTGTCTGGTACATTGTTTGTTTTCTTGTCTTTTTTTCGGGGGGGTTGGGGGGGAGGGGGGCTGTTTGTAACTGTCTGGTACATTTGTTTGTTATGAACATATTGCTTTTCTGGTCTGTGCACCCTTTTCAAACGACTTTCTCTTTTAAGTCGTTCTGTCTTCATTTCCTGTCCGTCTGTCTCTGCATGCTCGCTGTCTCATTGACTGTCTGTCCCATGTCATTTTTCTCTTCTCTTTTCTTCTTCCCCATCATCTCTCCTCTTCTATCCCCTCCACCTCTCCACCCTCTCCTCCTCCTCCTCCCTTCACCTCTCCACCCTCCTCCCTTCTCTCCTGCTCCTCTTCAATCTGCTAACCTTTTCTCGCCCCCTTCTCTCTCTTTCCTCTCCTCTCCTCCTGTCCCGTCCTTCTCTCCCCTCGTTTCCAACTCACCACTCCTCTCCTCCTGCCCTCCTCCTCTCCCTCTCCCTCCTCCTCCTCCTGCTCCCCTCCTCCTCCTCCTCCATCTCCTCTCCTCCTCTTCCTCCTCCATCTCCTCTCCTCCATCTCTTCTCCTCCTCTTCCTCCTCCTCCATCTCCTCCATCTCTTCCTCCTCCTCTTCCTCATCTTCCTCCTCCTCCTCTTCCTCCTCTCCCTCCTCCTCCTGCCTCCTTCTCTTCCTCCTCCTGCCTCCTCCTCATCTCCTCATCTCCTCCTCTTCCTCCTCCTCCTCCTCTCTCCTCCTCCTCCTCCCACTTCTTCCTCCTCCTTCCTCCTCTCTTCCTCCTCTCTCCCTCCTCCTCCTCCTCCTCCTCCTCCTCTCCTCCTCCTCCTCCTCCTCCTCCTCCGCCTCTTCCTCCTCCTCTTCCTCCTCCTAGCTGAGGGAGGACTGGCAGTATGTAGCCATGGTGGTGGACCGCATGTTCCTGTGGATCTTTGTGGTCTTCACCACCGTCGGAACCCTTGGCATTTTCCTCAACGCCAGCACCAGCCTCACACCCACCGACCCCTTCAAGCCCTGAGCAGGGTGTGTGTGTGTGTGTGTGTGTGTGTGTGTGTGTGTGTGTCTGTGTCTGTGTGTGTGTGTGTGTGTGTGTGTGTGTGTGTGTGTGTGTGTGTGTGTGTGTGTGTGTGTGTGTGTGTGTGTGTGTGTGTGTGTGTGTGTGTGTGTGTGTGTGTGTGTGTGTGCGCGCGTGTGTGTGTCCGCATATGCCAAGATCTTCTCTAGCAAAGCACCACCACATTTCGGTGTGTTTTTCATCTAAAATCTTTTTTGGAGAGTAATTTCATGCTTTTGTTTGTTTCCGTTTTTGTGTTTTTTGTATTCCAAATTGTAATTAGAATGGTGCCTTTGTGTTATCTTAATATCATGATCACTCCCATAGCTCTTTGTCTGCAACCGTATAATGCAGATTGAGAAAAAGGAAAGCTTTTATTGTGAAGCTTGTACGGTGAAGTAGGCAAAGAAATTATTTCACAATAAGGGTGACAGAAAAACAATTTCCGCCACCCTTATTGTGAAATTATTTGTTTGTTGTGTTTTCTGGACCCTTGGTGACACGGTGAAAGTTTGAAAGTGACTTTTGTAGCGCTATTTGCCTGTGTACAAAATTACAGACTCTGGTCAGATATCAAGCGGTTGCCCAGAGAGTTTGAAGAGAATAAACTTGAAAGCATACTTGAAAGATGGAAGTATTTTATTTCATGCTTAAGGGTACGTACACTTTTTCTGAAGGAAACCTTTTTTCACATGGATTTCTTACAAAGTTTCTGAACTAAATGTTCAATTCAGTTTGATTTAGTTTGATGACTATTGTAAGAAAAAGTTGATTTGTAATGAATGTACTTGCATACACATGCAGCTACAGTGTTACTGTCGAAGAATTTCGTCAAATATTTGTGTGAAGTGTGAACATATAAACAAATTGAAACCCCCTCAAAAGCATTCTCCATAAATACCAGTCAAGGTATGTGTGTGTGTGGTCTTTGTGTTTGAGTGCATGTCTCCCGCCCTCGTTTTATTTTTTACCCTAACCGTGTGTGAATGAGCGGGGGGGTTGGGATCTGGGATATATCTGGGACAGCAGTGATCCTCTGTGTATTTCCGGCTTGCGTGTGCTTGGCTCGTGTAGCTATTTTTGTGTGTGTGTGTTGGAGGGGGGGGGATACTGGCCAGCTGCATCAATAGGTTGTGGACCTGTCTTCCACTGTCTCTACCAGAAGAGACACACACACACACACACACACACACACACACACACACACACACACACACACACACAACACACACACACACAGCACACAGATTGATACGCACGCACACAAGCACTTTGGGCACCTACGCTAACGGACACTCCATTGCAGTGCATACTGACACACACACCCTCACAGTGACGCGTCCGTTAAGCATTAACCCAAAGTTATTTACCCAAAGAGACACACACATTGACACGCACGTACTTGATGTACCCCATCCTTTTGCATGAGCTGCTCAGGAGTGCCATGCGACGCACACACCTGTCCTCGTCTACTCTTGTGTTGAGCAGAGCCGGGGTCCGGGGGGGGGTCTTTGGCTGCGTCCTATTTGTTTTCACACGTCCTTGCTGTCAATCTTAATCAAAGCGGTTGTGGGTGACGATGGAAGGAATAGAGGAACCAGGGTTGGATGAGGCTGTTTATTATTTTACTTCAACATTTAGGGGATTTCGGGGAGACGCTTTTATCCGAAGAATCATTCATTCACACAGTCCGACGGCGGAGTCAACCATGCAGGGCCCCAGAAATTGCGTCAGTAGCAGGCAGGGTGAGGCGTCTTGCTCAGGGACACCTCGGCACTCAGCCAGGAGGAGCCGGGGTATCAAACTAGCGACCTTACCAGTCGACCCGCTCTACCTCTTGAGCTACTGCTATTATTAATGAGCTTTTCTTTCAACCTTTTATTTATTCACAGGGAAGTTTTCATGGAATCTAGCATACATGCACCACAATGACTGTAGTTATACGTGTACTGTCAAATGGAGATAGAGGAGGAGAGTTGGAGGGAGAGAGGGAGAGGGATGCAAAGAAGTGAGGAAGTTCACACCGCTTTCAACATTCCCATACATGCTTGCGGAATATATCCCTTTAGCACTGTGACTTATGGAGCTATGTAGTGCTGAGCTGTTGTTTGGCGGAGGGCTTTGGAAGACTGAAGGATGGACCGATTCAGAGGACCTCACTGGGACAGGTTTAGACAGCGTTCAGGAAAGCAAAGTCATCCGTCTGGCACTGTTTCAACTGGCTACAGTCAAAGCATGGGTGCTCGCTCGCCACTCCGACCACCACGCCATGTGACTCTGTTCTGTGCTGTCCCGACGCTGGGGGACAGTCCACCGCAAAACGCCTTCTCAGGTGTACAGACACAGGAAAGACCATCGTTATGAGTAACAAATCGAAGGTTATACCGGTCTTCCGAGTGACAATAAAAAATCTGAGTTCACATGCAGTGTTTAAGAAGTGAAATCATTAACGCTTTGTGTCATTTCATTTCATAGGCGTAAACTTTTGGTTGAGGAAGAGGTGTACAATTTGCTTCCGTTCGTTAACTTAATCAAGAGGGAAACGGTGTCGCTGAGTGACTGCACACTGCAAAGATACATAATAAGCTCACACACACACGCATAATGCTCACCCACACACAGACGCACACACACACACACACACACCACACACACACAGCTCACCTCACACAACACACACACAACACACACCACAACACACACACACACACACACACACACACACACACACACACACACACAAAAACACCAAACCACACAAAGCTCACTCACACACGACGCACACATACTCAAAGCGCGCACACACACACATAAACACAAAGCTCACTCGCACACACACACTCAAGGCTCACCACACACACGCACACAGAGGAATTGCTCTCATTGTTGGGACACAGCGTCACTGGGTGAACAGACTCCGCCACCAGCCACCCGCCAGCCGGCGGCCACTCTGAAACACAGTCCCCCTCGTGGCTTTTTCTCCCACACACATACTGAGATTCCCCCTCACCCTCCACCCCCCCCCCCCCCCCACCCCCAGGGCTGTCTATCACAGTGTTCCCGATCCCAGGTTGGTGAGCACTAACAGGTGTAGCCCCCCATCCCCTCAATCCCCCCCCCCCCACTGACTACAAACACATTCCTCCCTCTCCTCACTCCCCAAACGGACCCTGTTCTTTTTTTTCTCATTCAGGAGAACGAGAGAAAGAGGGGGGCGTCACCCCCCCCACACACACACACACACCCACACACACACACACACACGCACACCCACACACACACACACACACACACACACACACACACACACACACACACACACACACACACACACACACACACACACAACACACACATAAAGCTCACTCACACACACACACACACACACACACACAAATAAATGCACATACGTGGTGCAAATGCACGAACAGGAAGCAAGGAGGGGAATGTGTGTGAGTGTGCGTGTGTGGAGGAGAGCAGTATACATTTTGGAAATACTTCTCCGGGTCCTTGATGTGCCCACCCCCCAAACCCCCCCCCCCCCCACCCTTCCACTCAGCCAGGGGGGTGTTTCCCTGAGGTGAGCTGGGTGCTGGGGGGGGGGGGTGAGGCGGTGGACTGTCTCCCAGCTTTGGGACAGTGCAGAACAAAGTCACATGGTGCGGTGGTCGGAGTGGCGTGCGAGCTGACACACGGATGGCTGCGAAGATGGAGGTCAGGATAAACTGGCTGGTGGTTCTGTGCGGCTGCCTGTGTCTGGCCCTGACCGGTGAGTGCCCCGGTTGACCGCTTTATTACCCTTTTGATTTCCTTCAGAGGAAAGATATGCATGTTGTGGTTTAGGTGGTTGTTTTTCTGTCAGGGGTTTGGGTACCGGCCGGTGCTCTGACCTTTGTCGTGTCATTCCGATTCAAAGAAACGCTTAACATTGTTGTTCATTCTTTGATTCGATTTTAAAAGCGTTCGATGAAGAGGTGCGTTAGACAGGAACAGGAATGGGAGGGTGTTGGACGCTGAGAAAAATAAGGTTGGAAACAGACTAACTTCTTTAACTTTGACCACATGACCCTGTATGGGTGAAAACAAACGTCGCCTTCAGCACACCCCACCACACGCCAGACGACAGTCAGTTCATGGAGTTCCTCCACACCCTGTCTCCCTTCTCTGCCCGTGTCTCTGTCTTCTAATTCTTACAGAATGAAAATGGGTTCAACGTTAAAAGGTGCATTCAAGATTTTCTTTTTTATGATTATTTCTAATGAACTGCTGTGATTTATTACACAGTTTATTCATTAATTGAACGATCATTCTTCTAGTTCTTCTCAGCTTGAGGACAGTTATATAAAAGTTGCATATACATTTATACAAAATATGCTAATTAGGCCAATATGGGTAACATCCAAATGTTACCCATATTCAACAACAACTAGCCATGGCACATATTTAAAGTTTATATCATTTTATGTCTGAATATAAATCAATTATTTGCATTTGGATAAAAAAAAACAAGAAGATGGCCGCGAGGAGGGCCAACCTTCAGCTCTTTAATCAGGGGGTCCAGTAATACATCAAGGCTTTGAAAAACGATAAGGCGGAAGTCCTGAGACTTTCTCGGTAACATTCATGGTAATCACATTAGCACTGCATTGTTTGATGACGCAGCGCTATTCTGGGTCGGCCAGCAAACAGACACAAGCCTCTCTTTGATCCTCGTCCATACTGATGACAGCTCAGGCCAAAAGCACACGCTATCGGCCTATTTCCTCCCTCTCTATCTCCCTCTCGTTATTTAGGATCAGAATGCAAGGCAACATACGCGTCAAGTATTTGTTTTGCATAAATGATCAAATTGTTTGTTGACGTTGCACCTTTTGTCTGTGTCTGAAATAGGTTACAGTGACAGTGTTTCTCCCTGGCGTCACAAACCAAGGAGATACACAACAAAACCACAAGGACCACAATGTCCGCACACACAAAACGCTGGCTCTTGTTGACAACAGGGCAGTAAAACTCCCCGTCCGTCTGTTCGAGAATTTGCACATTTCTTCTCAACAGCAGAGCACTCACAGAGCACAACTCAAGACCTTTAACTGTGGCAGGGGCCTGGCGTTTGACTGGCCTCAAAATGGGGTTTGACCAAAGCTGTAAAGCCACACGAATTGTTGGAGCCTTTTTATTAGGCACCAATGATGAGTGTGTGACAGCAGGCTTAAGGAATGAAGAAGGAGCTCTTGATTGGACAGCTCATTTAGCCATGACTGAGTCATTATGTGTCAAACATATTCATAAAAACTATTCCTCCTTTGGAAAAGTAAATATTTTAGGATTGTTTTCCAAAAGGTAAATTGCCCTCAAGAGCAACAATTATCAACAATTATCTTATTGATCATTGTGACCGTTTTCTATTGATCTTCATCCCACGTTCCAGCATTTGTATTTAGTGGTAATCTTACAAAACCAGGATCATATATAAAACAGTATGTGTTGTATAGTATGTCTCAATGTAAGTGTTTTACCCACTGCATCAGCTCCCTCATACTACCTCCATCCATCCTCTTCATCGTCTTCTCTTCTGCTCACCGACCTCTTCCTCCCTTCCTTTCCCTCCTCCTCCTCCCCCTCTTCATCCTCCCCATCGCCTCCTCTTTGTGCACTCCTTCTCTAACCATGCCTCCACTTGAATTCTCTCCCTGCTCCCTCCATCCTCTTCATCGTCTCGTTCCTCCGTCTCCTCCCTATTCTCCTCTTTCCTCCCTGCTCCTCTTCCTTCAACATTCGCTCTATCCGCTTAATGATCTTCATCAAAAACCCTCCTCCTCCTCCTCCTGCTCCTCCACCTCCTATTCCTCCTCCTCCTTCGTCTCTTCTTCCTCCACCTTCTCCTCCACGTCCTCCTCCTCCTCCTCCTCTTCTAACCCTCCTCCCCCCTCCCTCTCCTCCTCCTCCTCCTCCTCCCCCTCCTCCTCCTCCTCCCCCTCCCCCTACTTCTTCTCCTCCTCCTCCCCCCTCCCCCCTTTCCTCCTCCTCCTCCTCCTCCCCCCTCCTCCCCCTCCTCCTTACTCCTCCTCCCTCTCTCCTCCCCTCCTCTCCCTCCCTCCTCCTCCTCCTCTCCTCCTCCTCCTCCTCCTCCTCTCCTCCTTTCTCCTCCTCCTCCTCCTCCTCCTCCTCCGCCTCCCCCTCCCCCTGCAGGAGCATCTGAGACGGAGCGGCGCCTCATCCAGACGCTCTTCACAGACTACAACCTGAAGGTGCGCCCGGTCATCAACTGGGAGGAGAAAGTGATGGTGCGGGTGGGGATGACCCTGTCTCAGCTGGTCAGCCTGGTAGGGTACCACACACACAACACACACACACACACACACTGGACGACCTGGTATACATTCATGGGAATACACACTCACACACACAAACACAAATACACACACAAATGTTGCCCTATATGTTTAATCAGGATTGTTTCTACACATACACACACACACACATTTACACACACACATACACACACACACGCGCACGCACACACATTCGCTCACAAACGCCTTTATCTCTCCCACTTAAATGGCACACCCACAAGCGAAACTTGACACATACACAAATGCACACACTCTGGTGGCGGGGGCGATCATACAGTAGCAGTAAGCTAATCTGTGTCTATGTGTGTGTGTGTGTGTGTGTGTGTGTGTGTGTGTGTGTGTGTGTGTGTGTGTGTGTGTGTGTGTGTGTGTGTGTGTGTGTGTGTGTGTGTGTGTGTACGTCTTTTTTTGTGTGTGTGCGTGTGTGTCGGTGTGTGTGTATGTGTGTCTTTGTGTGTTCTCCATCCAGAATGAGAAAAATAGCGAGATGACAACCAACGTCTTCATGAATCTGGTAGTCCAATGAAAACATTGATCTTCATCCCACACACACTCACACATTCTCCCGAGACTCTCTTTCTGTGTGTTTGTGCATGTGTGTGTGTCTCTCTCTCTCTCTCTCTCTCTCTCTCTCTCTCTCTCTCTCTCTCTCTCTCTCTCTCTCTCTCTCTCTCTCTCTCTCTCTCTCTCCTCTCTCTCTCTCTCTCTCTCTCTCTCTCTCTCTCTCTCTCCTCGTCTCTCTGTCTCTGCTCCTTCTCTCTCTCTCTCTCTCTCTCTCTCTCTCTCTCTCCTCTCTCTCTTCTCTCTCTTCTCTCTCTCTCTCTCTCTCTCTCCTCTCTCTCTCTCTCTCTCTCTCTCTCTCTCTCTCTCTCTCTCTCTCTCTCTCTCTCTCTCTCTCTCTCGTCCTCCCTTCTCTGTCTCTTTCTCTGTCTCTCTCTTTATCCCTCTCCCTCTCTCCGGCTTAAATGGCCTCATCCCTTTCCATGGCGATCTTTGCTTCCTTGCTTCTGTGCCAGTTCTCGGTTTCGCCACTCAGCTCTCTGCTTTCACTCCTCTCTCTGTCACTCCTTCACACTCGCTAATTGAACTTCTTTACGCTCTGAATGTGTGTGTGTGTGTGTGTGTGTGTTTGGGGGTGGGGTGTGCAAAACAGAAGGCATGGTGGGTGAGGACCAGAGCGGAAGCGGAGAGTATTTCAATGAGTCATCAGAGGAGAAATGAAGCTGTCGCTGAAGGCGACATCACAGCATTGTGGGCATCGGCCTCACCTCCTCTCATCAACACTCTCTCTTCCCTCCTTTCTTTCTGTATTTATGTTATTCTTTCATGCTGTTTCTTTATTTTAGTTGTGTGTCCTTTGAGTCTCATTGTATCCCTCTCATTCTCATTTTTCAGTCTTTCGATTTTTGGGTGTCTCTCAGTTTGTCCTGTTGTACCAGTGTTCTGTCCTTTTGACCTCTGTCTCTCTCTTCCTCCTCCACCACTAGTTGTGGACGGACTACCGGTTGTCATGGAACCCGGCGGAGTACGACGACATCGACGTGGTCCGGGTTCCCCCGAACAAGGTCTGGCGCCCCGATATCTACCTCATCAACAAGTGAGCGCCCTGTCTGTCAACACAGTGTTCGGCCAACCATCTGTCCAGCCATGTCACAACCCGCTATCTGATAGTTTACCACGGACTGGATCTGAATCCACCTCTGTTCTCTTTGAACGGGTCTGAGGATAATAACTACTAATGCATACGAATCTGACTCCATGTTGATGCCACTCACAGTGAAATCGGGCCAAGCAGGACCAACATTTTCTTTCACTTCTGGCATGAAAGCTGTTGCATGTCGCTAAAGCATTTTTTCATGAAATCGTTCTGATAAATGTCTAAAACGGCTCTCTCCTTTTTAATCCACCACCCCTCACCCCTGACCTCTCCCCCGGCAGTAATGACGGCCAGTTTGACGTGGCCCTGTATGTCAACGTCTTGGTTTACAGCAGCGGGGTGGTGACCTGGTTACCCCCAGCCATCTACCGCAGCTCCTGCTCTATTGAGGTACAGTCGGAAAATTACAGGACGCTGACCCTTACCCCAACCCTATCGCAACCAACCAAACTCAAACCAATCCTTAGTCGAACGCCACATTTGAGTTAACTGAATTAGTTATTTTGCTAGCTTATTTCATTTAGGGCATTTAGCAGACGCTTTTATCCAAAGCGACTTACAATAAGTACATTTGTCATAAGAAGTGCAACAATATATCGCTGTTGGTACAGAAAGGATGTTCATAGAACCAAGTTCAACAATCGCTAGGCTAACCAATTCCCTGTGTTACAGCAATGATAGCAGCTACTGCAGTTGCTACACAGATAAGTACTATAATACAATACAATGCAATACAATACAGTGTACAATGGTGGCCAGAGGGGGGAGGGTAGCTATGCAGAGTCGAGGTCGACCCTGAACAGGTGTGTCTTGAGTCTTTTTCGGAAGATAGTGAGCGACTTTGCGGTCCTGAGAACGGCAGGGAGCTCGTTCCACCACTGAGGTCCACCACTGAGGCCTCATCCAGACCCCCTGTACCGTGTCCCCCCTCCAGGCAGCGTACTTTCCCTTCGACTGGCAGAACTGCACCATGGTGTTCAGGTCTTACACCTACGACGCCTCTGAGGTCGACCTCCAGTACTTCCTGGACGAGGACGGCAGCGAGATCCAAGAGATCGTCATCGATGAGAACGCCTTCACTGGTCCGTGTGTTGACGACGCCGTGGTGGTTGTGGTTGATTTAGCTAACGGCTTATCCAATGCAGCTAACAGGGACCTTAGATGCATCCCATTAAGGAGCAGGTGGTGGGTTAGGGGTGATTTGGTCATGGATTCCAACAGGTACGTGGGGGCAGCAGTAGCTCAGGCGGTAGAGCTGTTGACTGGGAATCAAATGTTGCTAGTTTGATCCCCGGCTCCTCCTAGCCTAGAGTGTTGAAGTGTCCCAGAGCTAGACACCTCAACCTAACTGCTCCAGACTCCGCCGTTGGTGTGTGACTGAATGGTTGTAGATCGGTTTGGATAAAAGCGTCGGCAAAATCCTCTAAATGTAAATATTAGGTACGATGAATGGGGAACGAGCCCAGTAGTGTTTTTGGTTTGGAGTTAACAACCTCCATTGTTTACAATTTTAGTAACATGCTCCCTCTCTTTGTGTCTCTCTCTTCCGCTCTCTTCTCTCCCTATTTCTGTGTTTGTGTGTCTCTCCCCCTCAGAGAACGGGGAGTGGAACATCTGCCACAAGCCCAGCAGGAAGAACGTGAAGCGCGACCTGTATGAAGACATCACCTTCTACCTGATCATAGAGAGGAAGCCCCTCTTCTACATCGTCAACATCATCGTGCCCTGCATCATCACCAGCGTGCTGGCTATCTTCGTGTTCTACCTGCCGCCCGGAGCAGGTCAGAAGATGTCCTCACAATGCATGATTACTTAGAAATGTGTGTGAGCGATTTTTCTGTTCTGCACAAAATACTACGTTACAAATAGAGGATGCAGATGAATAGAAGGTTGTCATTCTGTGATTCCTCCATTCCGTAGAATGAATGTCTTTAGTCAATCTATTCAGCTTCTCTTTACGAAGCGTGTTAAGGTTTTTGCTTTTGACTTTGTATACACCGTATGTATTGACTGATGTGCTTGTGTCTACAGGAGAAAAGATGACCCTCTCCATCTCCGTGCTCATCGCCCTCACCGTCTTCATGCTGCTGCTGGCCAATAAGGTCCCTGAGACGTCGCTGGCCACGCCCATCATCGTCAACTACGTCATGTTCACCATGGTCCTGGTCACCTTCTCCGTCATCCTCAGCGTGGTGGTGCTCAACCTCCACCACCGCTCCACCAACACCCACCAAATGCCCATGTGGGTGCGCAAGGTGAGACCGACGCCACAAACGCCATCTTTGAAGACACTTAAGTCCAAAGAAAACGTGTCATTTCCTGCCCAATTGTCCCTCTTATTCCAGAGGCATCATACCAAGACATGCAGATGTTGCTCATTCACGTATCATTTCCGTCTGCTTTCTTTATTTACCAGGGCATAGGATGTAGACTAAACTAGGGAAGATAAGTGAATCAATAGATCTGGATTCACTGTGAGGTGCTGTGGGTAAAGGCATCACCTAATTCAACTGAGCTTCATCTTTTCGTTTGGTGATTTATGATGACTGTACAATCAATTAGGGTATTGGATACAAAAAAAACACTATTGATTACTGGAGGTGGCTTTCAAGCTACTTTTCAGTCAAACAAAGACATTTTGGTCTTGCAACACAATGATGTCCGAATGACTAATTATACTGCTCTTATTTTGGCCCATTATAAGATACAAGATACAACCTATCCCCCTCATTCCTCTACACCAGCATTACACCACTTGGCAGCCATCTCGGCCCTACACCAGTTTGACTCATCCACGGCCCGATTGTAGTCATATTCTGGTTTACTCTGTGTACCGTTGTCTTGCCAATTTTCTTTCCAATATTCACAACACTGTGTACGCCTAAAGAAGCAATGAGCTTGACTCCAAAAATAACACGTCTCTAGAGTTAGTTGAGTCTTTTACTAGGTAACAATACAAACAATACAAACAACACATAAAGCATGAAATCCATATAAGGGTCAAAAAACTGTGTTGATGCGTAGGTTTCCAGCTCTGTTTTCCCGCACATGAGGTCACTTCTTACGCCTTATGAGTCAATGCTAATATGCAATCTTAATAATAATCATATATACTACAAATCAATTACTGAAAAGACACTAGACATTGACTAAAAATGGCACACTGCTTGACCCGTAAATGCACCACCAGGTTTTCATCGACTTCCTCCCAAAGTACATCGGCATGACCAGGCCGCCAACAGAGGAACCAGAGGAGGAGTGGGAGAAGGAGAAGGAGTCCACCGACTTGGGCCGACCACTGCAACCGCCGCCTGGGAGAAGACCTGGGGGGGAGTACTTTATCCGTAACATCGACCCCGATCGTGTCATGCCATGGACAGACAGGTGAGGCTGGGCTGGAGCAGCTGACCTGCCATCCTTTTTCACCCTTTTGTGTGTAATAGTTGTCTCGGACCCAAGGCTACATTTCAACACATTTTAGTTTTCTATAATTTTTTAATAATGGTGGATTAAAGTGGTGCAAGACAGTGCGGTGGCTGGTACCGAAAGGTCCTGGGTTAAATCCCCAAAGTCCACAGACTACCTCTAGGACCTGGTATAGACGCTTAGTCCGGCCCCTTACCTGATCTTCATTGGCATGCATCTGAATTCACTGTCACTTAGGATAAGACATCTAAAGAATATAGCAGATGCAACCATCGGGGCATCCATCTCAGGCAAAATCTCAACTCCCACAGCCTTAGTTCATCTTCTAACGTCTCAAGTGTTTATCCGAGAAGTGTTTAAGCCAAATTGATGAAGGGGTATTCTGCAATAAAAAATGTGGTCGATGAAGATGCTGAATTGCCTGTTTCGACGGGGAGATTAGCATATGCTATTAGCGTGAATTAATCAGAGGCCTCAATCTTCCTCTGAAGTCTCAAGCCAGATTGCTAACACTGTGTCTCGCTGCCAGACAAGCTATTACAGCAGAGCTCCACGTTTGGGAGGCTTGGCAAGTGATGTAGTTGTGCGCTGCATAGCTGGGTAGCTATGCACAGCTAGACCAAACTTTGAACTGGAACTTTCCAGAGTTAAAATCGGTAGACTCACTGTCAAAGCGGTTGTTTCTTTCCGTTGAGTGACGCTGTTTTGAACGATACGTTTCTCCACCCTTGTCGTGCCAAGAAAGATTTTTTTACTCATGTTTCCTTGAATAAGAGAATGACTCACTAACCGCTAGCCTGCAGCTGATGATGTTTGCCAGCATGGCGCCATTAATATATTTGCCAGGAAGTATCCCATAAGCTAATTTGAGCTCCAATCACCTCACTGATGCTTGTTAATAGACAACCCTGTTCCCTGACACTGTCCGGGTCATCTTTTTCACTATTGCCTTATCAATTTGGCCAGGGATAACAATTTTGTTGCATTTCAAATTTTTGAAATAGTTACTTATTATAAAAGTACGTAAAATAGACACAGTCCTGTGCCACTTGCTAGAGATTGTTCAGTCCGCCAACATAATCGCGGTGACCAATCAACCTAAATCAAAGCCTCTGGCGATGTCTATGCCTTAATAAACGCTGGTGGTCTTTAATCACGGGGTCCCTGTCCACTCTGTCTTCCCTCCACCAGCGCTGTTGTTCAGTTCCTCACAGACTGAATGACAGACTCACTTAGTGCACTGGGGCAACTGGCCACAGCTGATACATACCCCACCACCACCACTACCACCATCACCACCTTTCATCCGTGTCCCTTGATGTTGTCTGTGTGTGTGTGTGTGTGTGTGTGTGTGTGTGTGTGTGTGTGTGTGTGTGTGTGTGTGTGTGTGTGTGTGTGTGTGTGTGTGTGTGTGTGTTGTGTTGTGTAGTGTGTTGTTGTGTGTTGTGTGTGTGTGTGTAGGTGTCTCTGTGTGTGTGTGTGTGTGTGTGTGTGTGTGTGTGTGTGTGTGTGTGTGTGTGTGTGTGTGTGTGTGTGTGTGTGTGTGTGTGTGTGTGTGTGTGTGTGTGTGTGTGTGTGTGTGTGTGTGTGTCTGTCATCTCCTTCCAAAAGGGCATCTCATTGTAGCATCTCCATCCCTAAGCTCTGCTGGTCCTGGCCCCAGTCGCCAGTCCTCTAAGCCTTGTGTTTAGGTTAGGCATTAGCGAAGAGGGGAGGGGGGGTGAGAGAGCAGCTGTAGGGGGAAGGGAGGTGGGGGGGCCAGAGAGCTAGTGATCGCCGTTGGACAGGAAATTGACAGATGAGGGATTTCATAATGTTTTTTATTTCTGTGGATGTTCCTTACACCCCCACAGAGGGGGACTGCTCACTTAATCATCTCCCTCTCTCTCTCTCTCTCTCTCTCTCTCTCTCTCTCTCTCTCTCTCTCTCTCTCTCTCTCTCTCTCTCTCTCTCTCTCTCTCTCTCTCTCTCTCTCTCTCTCTCAGTGGCTCAATGTATTCCCCCTATCCGTCTCTCTCTCTCACTGGGACGTGTAGTCCCTCTAACTGTGTGTGTGTGTCTGTGTGTGTGTGTGTGTGTGTGTGTGTGTGTGTGTGTGTGTGTGTGTGTGTGTGTGTGTGTGTGTGTGTGTGTGTGTGTGTGTGTGTGTGTGTGTGTGTGTGTGTGTGTGTGTGTCTGGTAACCTGCACTATGAGTCACACTCCCTCTCTGTGTCTGTCTCTCTCTCTCTCTCTCTCTCTCTCTCTCTCTCTCTCTCTCTCTCTCTCTCTCTCTCTCTCTCTCTCTCTCTCTCTCTCTCTCTCTCTCTCTCTCTCTCTCTCTCTCTCTCTCTCTAGATTTCTCTCTCTCTGTCAGTTTAGTCTCTCTATCCGTCTCTCTGGAGGTATTCTGACAGTTGGAGACACTGACCGCTGTAAAGGACATTCACCAGGGGAGGAACTATTTCAGTACGGGGCAGTGTGTCTGTGTAAGAGACACAATTTTATAGGACTTTATAGATATTTCTATACATACTCTACCCTATAATAATGCTAGACCATGTTTATGATGTGTCAACATACTAAAAACAATAAAACGTGTGTGTACGCGTGAGAAAAGTGTTTAGTGTGTTTGTGTGTGTGTGTATGTGTGTGTGTGTGTTTGTGTGTGCGTGTGTGTGCTTGTGTAAATGTGCATGTGTTTTTTAGTAGCCAAGTGTTTAGTGTGTTTATGTGTTTGTGCATGTGTGTGTGTGTGTGTGGTTAAACATGTGTTTGTTAGTATGCATGTGTGTATGTATGTGTGTGTGTGTGTGTGTGTGTGTGTGTGTGTGTGTGTGTGTGTGGTGTGTGTGTGTGTGTGTGCAAATGTCAATTTTTTGTTAGTATGTGGTTGTGTGTTTGTGTGTGTGTGTGTGTGTGTGTGTGTGTGTGCATGTGCGTGTGTGTGTGTGTGTGTGTGTGTGTGTGTGTGTGTGTGTGTGTGTGTGTGTGTGTGTGTGTGTGTGTGTGTGTGTGTGTGTGTGTGTGTGTGTGTGTGTGTGTGTGTGTGTGTGCGTGCGTGTGTCATGGCAATATGGCACTTTAGGCCTGTGATAATGAGTAGAGGCGTAGGAATGCAACAGGCATTCCCCAGCAGAGAGGGTGCTGTGTTTGAGTCCCTGTTCTCCCCTCTAAGTCCACAGTTTCTGTAACCTTTGAGTGTGGGGTGTGTGTATTCGTGATCCACTCTACCATATTTCATATCATATATCCCTCCTGCCACCCGGTACCACGTCCTTCTCGACCACGTCTCTGCCGCCTGGCCCCTCTGCTGTCAGGGTGGGGGCTTGCACATATGCAGGCGTCCACACGTCATTAAAGGTGCCAATGAGACATTTGGGTCCCAGGTGCCAAGCAGGCTGTCGCTCACTGGAGACTATGTATGGTTGTGGTCTCTCTCTCTCTCTGTTTATATGTCTGCATCCTGCAAGGGATAAAACCTTATCTTGACTGATAGGAGTGCACACACAAAAACATTTATGTATACATATAAATATATATATATATATATATATATATATATATATATATATATATATATATATATATATATATATATATATATATATATATATATATATATATATATACATACACAAACACACATTACCACATAAAAGCACACAAACTTAAAAACACACAATCATAATATCATAAATCTGCATACAATGATAGTCAATGATAGATACAATGATAGATACAATGATATAAAATGAACTACTGTCAATGGTAGCGCACACAAGTCTTTACAATTATTAATGTTTAAATATTATTATTTTCATGCATTCATATAGTAATAATTTAGGTAATAATTTAGTATAAATTGTATAGTACATATCCAGTAGTAACGTCATATCTATGTCAAGCCACCTTAAATGGTGACTATATAAATAAATTGCCTTGCCTTGCCTGGTCTTATTGATTAACGGTGTCGGTTGAGGAGACAGTCGACAACAAGTCAAGTTAGAAGTTGTTTCCTGAGGCGAATGGGTGTGGAGCAGCAAGTTTTTGAAAACAGGCTCAAAGATAACAAAACAGTGGTTAGCGTTAGTGGTTTCGTAAAGAAGATGATTAAGGCCACATGTGAATTTTTTGAGTTCTGAATTTAAAGTCAGAATTCTGACTTTAATCTCTGAAGTCGGACTTTGAAATCCGAAATCTTTTCTGACTGAAGTCAGAAACTTTTTTTTATTCAGACTTGATATCAAGATTCTGAGATTAAAGTCAGAACTCCAAAAAATAATCACATGTGGCCCTAATCCTCTTCACAGTTTTGCGTTCTCTGGGTTTTCCTCTAAATCAACTCTGGCTGGAATGTCTGCCCCCTCCTGATCAACGGGATACTTTTCTGTTTATGAATGGATTCCACTCGCCCAGTATCAGTTGGTAACCTACGTTTCTAACCCTAGCAATAGGACTAGTTTTACTTGTAAATTCAAAACGATTTTTGCATGAACTTATATCGTGTGTTGTGAGTGCCGACGAACACAGAGGGCCCTATTTTAACGGTCTGAAACGCAAGTGGGAAAGCGCAAAGCGCAAGTAGCTTTGTGGGCGGTTCTACGGCGCTATCGCTATTTTACAGGCGGATAAATGACACTTCCGCCGCGGCGCAAGTGTCAAAAGGGTTGGTCTGAAGCAGCCTAATTACCCGTAGGTGTGGTTTGGGCGTAACGTGCAATGAACCAATCAGAGCGTTTTCTCGCATCCCCTTTAAGAACGATCGGCGCATGTTCCATGGCGGATTACTATTATGATGGCGGGTTTGCCAGGCGCACGCAATGAAAGGTTCACCACAGAAGATACCGATGTGCTTGTCAGAAGCAGTCAAAGAACCGCGACTTGGCTTTATATGGGGATGGGAGAAACCCCACCCAAATTGCTTCCGTGAAAGCGGCTTGGGAGGAAATCGCCGTAATTGTTTCAGCAGCTGGACACAAAATATATTATTATAATATTATTATTTTATCTTTATGGACACCACAATGATTTTCCTTGTGTGGTAATATTTTATTGTCCTTGTAATTATGTATGGTTTGCAAAAATGGGAACTGCTGTCCGTGTAGATGAGAGAAGCAAAGTGTATGCGCGAGGTGCACAAGCAATCCGTATGTATCGCATGCGCATGTATGCATGCGCCCTTAAAATAACATTCTGAACAACGCGCCACTGACTTTAAACCAGGTATTTCCTGGTCAGTAGCGCAATGGTTTTCAGAAACGTCAAAATACCGTTTGCGCCAGAACACGCCTCCTCCTTCCGCCGAACCGCCCCTTGGGGCGCAAGATCATTCCCTAATTTACCGGCGAGTGGCGCTGGTGGCAAAAGAACGCTCTGCGCCAGTTGTAAACTAGCAACGACACATGCGCCAGTGACTAAGTCACTTGCGCCGGATGCAAGATAGGGCCCAGAGTGTTCAGAGTGTGTTGAGAATTGAAGGCTGTAAACGGATGCTATTTGAGAAAAGGCTAGATTGCTCGATCCGCAGCGAGACTCTTGTAAGGAGTAGCATAGGCAGAGATTGACTTTAGGGTCTTTATGTAGATTCAGGTGCACCAGCCAGACCTGGGTTCCACAGCTGGTCTACCATACCCGGGCTCCAGACCAGCTCTGGATGTCAATTTTGGGGTGTGAAATGTGTGTGTATTTGTCAAGAATGTACACGCACACTTGCTCCAGGCAACGACAGCTGGTGGAATGAAGTACAATATTAGGCGACTACGCATCAATGTTTACAAAGTTGAAAAGGACCCCACCTAGTGGTAAGGGCACATTCTCATCTGCCAACTCAACAGTATTAACAAATCACACAAATGTGTAGGGGAATTCGGAACAGCCGCCCCCAGAATTGTGTAACTTTTATGTAGAGAACCCATTGAATTCCCCACGTCGTCACCATAGCTCCTTGCACCTTGTCATCTGGAATACCCGTTCGGTGGACCAGACGGGCCACAGGGCAAAGGGAGATCCGTTCCTTTACTTTGGCCTCTGCCGATCTGATACAGCCATCTGCACTGGCTATCAGCTTGACCAACCCTTCCGACTGGCCAATGAGTGTGCAGCAGTTGTCATCACCACTGTGTCCTTGGCCAGGTTTTTGGTAGGTTTCTTGCACTTCAGGCACGCTTGAAGGGCTGGCATGTAATGGCAAAAGAACTGTGAACAGAGTGTTCAGCCACCATTTGGCTTTGGTGCCAGCACTGCTTGGTAAGGGGCTTGGAATCATATGTTACTTGTGGCGGAGAGGCATCCTGCCGCACCATGAGCAACATGCTTGGTGTTACTCGGTCAGGGTCCTGATGAAACGTACCTCAATAGTTTCGCATTGAGAATGCCCTAGACTTCAACTGGTCCAGGTAAGGTGGAATCCGGTGCTGCTGCCCCGTGCAAGGACTGCTGGGTTTCTTAGACCAAGTCTCCCCAGGATGTAATCAGGGCAGTTTCAGGTTTGGTCAATTCTGGACTTGTTGTGGTGAGGCCACAGAAGATGTTTCTTCTCAACTCCCCTGCCCCCCTGTTGGTTTAGCTTGACAACGCAACTTCCCACAATGAGCCTATGGATTTCAGCTTTGTAGAGCTTAACCTTGGCTGGGTCCTCCGCCAGTCACCTTTTCTTATTATGGGTGTTCGCCATGACTGCCTCTTCGCTGGCCTTCAGCCATGGTGCTTCTATGATGCCTAGAAGTGGTGTGGCATATCGAAAAGTGTCTCAGACTGGGACCCGTTCGGTTTGGGATTCCAAGATTCCAACAACAGGATGCTGATACCCTGGCTGTGCAAACACCACGGGAGCGTGTTTGGTGCTGGCACCGCAAGAGGAGACTATTGCAGGTGCACACTGCCGTTTTTTATCAAATAAAGCATAAGGGGTAACACTGTTGTTTTTTATCTAATAAAACATAAGGGGTACCACTGTCATTTTTTATCAAATAAAATATCAGGGGTAACTGTCGTTTTTTATCAAATAAAACATAAGGGGAATCACGTCGTATTTTTATCGGTCGTCATGAAAAAAAACATAAGGGGTAACATTGTCGTTTTTTATCAAAAAAAACATAAGGGGTAACACTGTTTTTTTTTATCAAATAAAACATGAGTGGTAACACTGTCGTTTTTTATCAAATAAAACATAAGGGGTAACACTATCGTTTTTTAATAAAAAAAAACATAAGGGGTAACACTGTTGTTTTTTATCGAATAAAACATAAGGGGTAACACTGTCGTTTTTTATCAAAAAAAACAAAAGTGATAACACTGTCGTATTTTTATCGGTCGTCATGAAAAAAAACATAAGGGGTAACACTGTCATTTTTAACAAAAAAAAAAACATATGGGGTAACCCTGCAGTTTTTTATCAAATAAAACATAAGGGGTAACACTGTCATTTTTTATCAAATAAAACATAAGGGGTAACACTGTGTTTTTTTATAAAAAAAAAAAACAGGGGTAACACTGTCGTTTTTTAACAAAAAAAACATAAGGGGTAACACTGTCGTTTTTTATCAAAAAAAACATGAGGGCTAACACTGTCGTTTTTTATCAAAAAAACCATAAGGGGTAACATTGTCGTTTTTTATCAAAAAAAACATAAGGGGTAACACTGTCATTTTTTATCAAATAAAACATAAGGGGTAACACTGTCGTTTTTTAACAAAAAAAACATAAGGGGTAACACTGTCGTTTTTTATCAAAAAAAACATGAGGGCTAACACTGTCGTTTTTTATCAAAAACAAACACAAGGGGTTAACACTGTCGTTTTTTAACAAAAAAAACATAAGATAAGGGGTAACACTGTCGTTTTTTATCAAAAAAAACATGAGGGCTAACACTGTCGTTTTTTATCAAAAAAAACATAAGGGGTAACACTGTCGTTTTTATCAAATAAAATATCAGGGGTAACTGTCGTTTTTTATCAAATAAAACATAAGGGGTATCACCGTCGTATTTTTATCGGTCGTCATGAAAAAAAACATAAGGGGTAACATTGTCGTTTTTTATCAAAAAAAACATAAGGGGTAACACTGTCGTTTATTCATCAAATAAAACATAAGGGGGTAACACTGTCATTTTTTTATTCGAAAAAACACATAAGGGGTACCACTGTCATTTTTTATCAAAATAAAACATAAGGGGTAACACTGTGTGTTTTTTATTGAATTAAAACTTAAGGGGTAACACTTTCGTTTTTTGTCCAAAAAAAATATAAGGGTGTAACACTGTTGTTTTTTTATCGAAAAAAACATAATGGGTACCACTGTCACTTTTTATCAAAAAAAACAAGGGGTAACACTGTTGTTTTTTTATTGAATAAAACAACATAGGGTAACACTGTCGTTTTTTATTAAAAAAAAACAAAAGGTGGTAACACTGTCGTATTTTTATCGGTCGTCATGAAAAAAAAGGGGTAACACTGTAATTTTTTATCAAATAAAACATAAGGGGTAACACTGTCGTTTTTTATCAAATAAAATTTCAGGGGTAACTGTCGTTTTTTATCAAATAAAAAATAAGGGGAATCACGTCGTATTTTTATCGGTCGTCATGAAAAAAAACATAAGGGGTAACATTGTCGTTTTTTATCAAAAAAAACATAAGGGGTAACACTGTTTTTTTTTATCAAATAAAACATGAGTGGTAACACTGTCGTTTTTTATCAAATAAAACATAAGGGGTAACACTATCGTTTTTTAATAAAAAAAAACATAAGGGGTAACACTGTTGTTTTTTATCCGAATCAAAAAAACATCAGGGGTAACACTGTCGTTTTTTATCAAAAAAAACAAAAGTGATAACACTGTCGTATTTTTATCGGTCGTCATGAAAAAAAACATAAGGGGTAACACTGTCATTTTTAACAAAAAAAAAAACATATGGGGTAACCCTGCAGTTTTTTTATCAAATAAAACATAAGGGGTAACACTGTCATTTTTTATCAAAATAAAAACATAAGGGGTAACACTGTGTTTTTTTATAAAAAAAAAAAACAGGGGTAACACTGTCGTTTTTTAACAAAAAAAACATAAGGGGTAACACTGTCGTTTTTTATCAAAAAAAACATGAGGGCTTAACACTGTCGTTTTTTATCAAAAAAACCATAAGGGGTAACATTGTCGTTTTTTATCAAAAAAAACATAAGGGGTAACACTGTCATTTTTTATCAAATAAAACATAAGGGGTAACACTGTCGTTTTTTAACAAAAAAAACATAAGGGGTAACACTGTCGTTTTTTATCAAAAAAAACATGAGGGCTAACACTGTCGTTTTTTATCAAAAAAAACACAAGGGGTAACACTGTCGTTTTTTAACAAAAAAAACATAAGGGGTAACACTGTCGTTTTTTATCAAAAAAAACATGAGGGCTAACACTGTCGTTTTTTATCAAAAAAAACATAAGGGGTAACACTGTCGTTTTTATCAAATAAAATATCAGGGGTAACTGTCGTTTTTTATCAAATAAAACATAAGGGGTATCACCGTCGTATTTTTATCGGTCGTCATGAAAAAAAACATAAGGGGTAACATTGTCGTTTTTTATCAAAAAAAACATAAGGGGTAACACTGTCGTTTATTCATCAAATAAAACATAAGGGGTAACACTGTCATTTTTTATCGAATAAAACATAAGGGGTACCACTGTCATTTTTTATCAAATAAAACATAAGGGGTAACACTGTTGTTTTTTATTGAATAAAACTTAAGGGGTAACACTTTCGTTTTTTGTCCAAAAAAAAATAAGGGGTAACACTGTTGTTTTTTATCGAAAAAACATAATGGGTACCACTGTCACTTTTTATCAAAAAAAACAAGGGGTAACACTGTTGTTTTTTATTGAATAAAACATAAGGGGTAACACTGTCGTTTTTTATCAAAAAAAACAAAAGGGGTAACACTGTCGTATTTTTATCGGTCGTCATGAAAAAAAAAGGGGTAACACTGTCATTTTTTATCAAATAAAACATAAGGGGTAACACTGTCGTTTTTTATCAAATAAAATTTCAGGGGTAACTGTCGTTTTTTATCAAATAAAAAATAAGGGGAATCACGTCGTATTTTTATCGGTCGTCATGAAAAAAAACGTAAGGGGTAACACTGTCGTTTTTTATCAAATAAAACATAAGGGGTAACACTGTCGTTTTTTATCAAAAAAAACATAAGGGGTAACACTGTCGTTTTTTATCAAATAAAACATAAGGGGTAACACTGTCGTTTTTTATCAAAAAAAACATAAGGGGTAACACTGTCGTTTTTTATCAAATAAAACAATGTCAATATTTATCAAAAAAAACATAAGGGGTAACACTGTCGTTTTTTATAAAAAAAAAACATAAGGGGTAACTGTCGTTTTTTGTCAAAAAAAACAATTTCGATATTTATCAAAAAAAACATAAGGGGTAACACTGTCGTTTTTTATCAAAAAAAACATAAGGGGTAACATTATCATTTTTTATCAAAAAAAACACAAGGGGTAACACTGTCGTTTTTTATCAAAAAAAACATAAGGGATAACACTGTCGTTTTTTATCAAATAAAACATAAGGGTTAACACTGTCGTTTTTTATCCAAAAAAACATAAGGGGTAACACTCGTTTTTTATCAAAAAAAACATAAGGGGTAACACTGTCGTTTTTTATCAAAAGAAACATTAGGGCTAACACTGTCGTTTTTTATCAAAAAAAAAGCATAAGGGGTAACACTGTCGTTTTAATCAAAAAAAACAATGTCGATATTTATCCAAAAAACATAAGGTGTAACGCCGTCGTTTTTTATCAAAAAAAACAAGGGGTAACTGATAAACTTGCAGCTGTGGCGCATTGGAGAGAGCTTTTGGCTGTCAGCACAGAGGTTGCGTGTTCAAGGCCTGTTAGCAACTACGGGTAATGATGAGCTTTTTAAACACAAGAATGTTCTGTGAATTTAACGTGAAAACCTATCCTCAACACTGTCATGCACAAAACCTGTGTGGGAACAGAGCCGTCGGACTGCGGGGGTAAGGTGGACAGTTGTGGGGGGTCGGCTGTGTTGGTCGAGTGGGGAGTGCTAGCGGTTATGAACTCAGAGCTGCTAGTTCAAATCCCTCATTGCACTATAATATTATGATTTGTGTTCAAAAAATAAAAAATAAAAATAGAACATTAAGATATATTGTCTTGCTTGTGCAGTGGGTATGGTCTGCTGAATAAGTGCTGAGAGTCCTGCTATATTTGTGTGTTTTTCATACATAAAGTCACTGGGTCAAATTACTATGGACTTCCGGCGTTTGCCATACCTGCAGTTGTGGCGCATTGCAGAGAGCTCTGGGCCTGTCAGTGCAGAGTTGCCTGTTCAAGGCCTGCTGAAGTTAGCAACTACGGATAATGAAGAGCTTTTTAAACATAAGAATGTTCTGTGAATTAAATATGAAACCTATCCTCAACACTCTCAGGAACAGGACTGTGTTGGTCGAGTGGGACTGCTTGCGGTTATGAACACAAGAGATGTAGTTCAAATCCCTCATGATACAATAATTATGTTCCATTTCAAAAATAAATTTGTAGGGTTGGGGGGGGGAACTTCAACTGTCTTACTTAAATGAAATATTAGACGGACGTAAAAGTTGCAAGACCCTCTTGGTTCTAACACCCCCCCCAGCCCCTGTGAAGGGGGGGATGGGGAGGTTCTGCAAGCAACTTGGTGGCCGTGTGAGCGGGGACTCGAACCTGAGTCGACAGAGTGTTCACCAACAGCCCTTAACCGCTGCACCACCAAGACGCCTGCTAGAATTTGCTTGGAAATTACACTTTACAATTCACATGATATTGGAAATAAGTTGAAGGAAAGTCAATCAGCAGGACTTGAACCAGGGCCTCTGGGCAATTAGCCAACAGCTCTCTCCACTTCACCAGAGTCAGGTTAAATGGTATGGTGGGAGGTTACAGTACAAAAGACATATCAAGGATGAACCTCTATGATGGTCATAGATCAAGGTTTGCGATGATGTTGCTTCAGGACGTTGTATAATCTTGTATAATCTTAAATTTCCCTGAATAAATCCTTGGATAATATCTGTGAATACCTAGCGTTTACAAGATTTCAGTCTCATAATTCATTAAAGGTCAGAGGTCAACTTGTTCTTGTGATCAATGCAAAGCGCAGCATAGGCTCCCTTTGAATGATTGGATCAGCTGCCGGATCAATGTAGGGACAAGAATGTGTTCAGTAACAGTTTTTAACGTTTTATTAAAAAAAACATGACAAAAGCGATAAAAAAATAAAATATGCGTTTCAGACAAGCCTCGGAGAAGTGTCGTCCAGTGGTTCAAAGTGCTACTTATTTGGCCCCCTTGTGGCACAAAAGGGACACGACAACAACAAAGACAACACGTAAGGAATATGGCTTCTTTGTGAACATGCCTGTGAAGATGCAGACATCTTCACTCCGCTGTAATAATATTATTGATCAGACACACACACAGACAGAGACACAGACACACACGTATATACATACTTTGGAATCAATCCCGCATACATTTATCACATAGAGACTCTAGTTTCATAGCTCGCCGCTGCGCAGTAGGCCTACAACCGCGCCGCAGCGGCTAGTTTACATCCTCTTCCTGCTCCCCCATCAGTCCGGAGGTACGACACGGCGCACCCGATCCATAAATTAAACCCGGGATCCTCTCGTAATGTTTTATTCCGTAACCATACGCAAGAATCCCCCGACTCATATCGAACTCTCCTCGCACCTCGCCAGCGGTGCCGGCGACTTATAGAGCGGGAACTTGGACATCTCCTCCTCCAGTCCTCTCATGGAGTCTCCAAGCCCCTCGTCCACATCCTCCCTCGTCTCCCTCATCCCTCCCTCGCCCTCCCTCCGCCATCCGTCCGTCCAGCCGGTCGGCCGGTGTTCTGTCGATTTCTCCTACCCGTCGAGATCTGCTGCTTTGTGGTTCTGCGCATGCGCAGTACCGATTTCCTAATTCAGCCATATCTAAATTCTACCTACTGGTGTGAAGAATACATTTTAAATGTCCCAAATCAATTCATTTTTTCATTTTTTTTTTTTGTTAAAAAGATTTATTAATAACAACTTTGCTCTTTGTAGCGATGGAAGAAAAGTGGGAAGAGGTTTATGACTACCTTTCTGAGGGAATATACCCTTCTGGGTATAACAAGTCACAAAGACTGAACCTCAGAAGGTACAGTCAAAAATTCATTAGTACATTAGACAAATGAGAGAAGAAACCATAAAGTAGCATTTTTTTGATAGAGTAGCGTGAATCGATAGACAAACCTATCGGTTTTTGCTGCGGTAGCAATTTTCGACAAAGCAGCAGAAATCGACAGAACACCGGCAGTATGCTCGCGTTGCGCTCGTAGTCGGAGTACACGGGCTCCCCGTGGCCGTTGCCGGGGTTACTGCTGCTGTGGCTGATGAGATTGCTGCTGTAGCTGAGACAGCACACACACACACACACACACACACACACACACACACACACACACACACACACACACACACACACACACACACACACACACACACACACACACACACACACCCAATCACACAAACGCAACCAATCACACTCACTCAAAAACACACGCACACACACACACACAACCAATCAGACACACAGACACAACCAATCACACTCACTCAAACACACACACACACCCCCACACCCCCACCTGTGCCGAGGTGGAGCAGGGCGCAGGGGCCGCCGTCGGCCAGCATGACGCCAGCTTGGTGTAGGTGATGCCGCGGCGTAGCTGCAGGGGGGCCGCTGTTCTCCATCAGAGGGTGGTCTCGCGTGAACGTCAGCACCTTGTCGGGCAGCTTCAGGGATGACTCGAAGCCCTCCGCCCGCAGGCCGCTGTTCAGACACTGGGGAGGGGGGGTGGTGGTGGTGGTGGAGGAGGAGGACGAGGAGGAGGTGGGGGTGTTAGAGGAGGGTGAGGTGGGAGTGTTAGAGGAGTTGGGGGTGGGGGTGTTAGAGGAAGAGGAGGTGGTGGTAGGCGGGGGGGGTGTTGGTGGTGTAGTTGGAGGGTGGGGTGGTCGGGGTAGAGTAGGTGGTGGAGGGGGGGTGGTGTTAGAGGAGGAGGAGGAGGTGGTGGTGGTGGGGGTGGAGGTTGTGGTGGCGGAGGTGAAAGGGGTGGGAGGGTAGGTGGTGGTGGTAGAGGAGGACAGGATAAGATAAATAAGAATATATTGGACGTCACAAAGGGTGTAAAGTTCCCCCAGAGTATAGCAGAGTACGTTCCAGTAGTATAATGAGAGTTAGCAGTAAGTCGTCAAGTACCTGTCCGGGCCGGGGTCTGGGGACGGGTTCCGGATGGATCCAGTTCTCGCAGGTCTTCTTCAGCTCCTTGAAGGGGCCGTCCATCACTTTGTTGATGTCGGACAGACTGAAGACGCACACGGCCGCCAGCTCCTCCGCCAGCAATTTGAAATTGCCCCTAGCCTCAATGTTAACTTTGGCCGGTGTGGTTCGCGCTCATTGGTGTTTCTATGGTAACAGTGGGGCAGCGTGGGTCTTTGCCCCTCCGGAAACAGGAAACGGAAATATAGACATAACGTTCATTCAAGCAAGCACACAGGCAGTAGAACACACGAATCAAATTACTCCAAAACAAGGCAATAATGCTTGTGAGTCAAGTTATTCACACAAATATGTACGCTACTTTGCATATAAAAATATATATATATAGTTTGCCACGAAGTAGGAATGGATTGAGCCTTCTGCTCAACAGCGCCATCTTGTGGGTCTGGTGGGGCACTGCCCCACCTGCCCCTAATGTAGAAACGCCACTGGGGGTAACACTGTCGTTTTTTATCAAATAAAACATAAGGGGTAACAGTGTCGTTTTTTATCAGATAAAACATAAGGGGTAACACTGTCGTTTTTTATCAAAAAAAACACAAGGGGTAGGCCTAACACTCGTTTTTTATCAAAAAAAACAATGTCGATATTTATCAAAAAAAACATAAGGGGTAACACTGTCGTTTTTTATCAAATAAAACATAAGGGGTAACACTGTCGTTTTTATCAAAAAAAATATAAGGGGTAACACTCGTTTTTTATCAAAAAAAACATAAGGGGTAACACTGTCGTTTTTTACCAAAAAAAACATAAGGGGTAACACTGTCGTTTTTTAGCAAAAAAAACAATGTCGATATTTATCAAAAAAAACATAAGGGGTAACACTGTCGTTTTTATCAAAAAAAACAATTTAGATATTAAATCAAAAAAAACATAAGGGGTAACACTGTCGTTTTTTATCAAAAAAAAAACATAAGGGGTAACCCTCGTTTTTTATCAAATAAAACATAAGGGGTATGTTTTATTTGATAAAATAAAACTTTTTTAATCAAAAAAAAACAATGTCGATATTTATAAAAAAAAACATAAGGGGTAACACTGTCGTTTTTTATCAAAAGAAACATGAGGGCTAACACTCGTTTTTTATCAAAAAAAAACATAAGGGGTAACACTGTCGTTTTTTATCAAAAAAAACAATGTTGATATTTATCAAAAAAAAACATAAGGGGTAACACTGTCGTTTTTTATCAAAAAAAACATAAGGGGTAACAGTGTAGTTTTTTATCAGATAAAACATAAGGGGTAATACTGTCGTTTTCATTAAAAAAAAACCACGTCGATATTTATCAAAAAAAACATAATATTTAAAAAAACATAAGGGTTAGCACGGTCGTTTTTTATCAAAAAAAAACATAAGTCGTTTTTTATTAAAAAAAAACAATGTCGATATTTCTCAAAAAAAACCATAAGGGGTAACACTGTCGTTTTTTGTCAAAAAAAACAATGTCGATATTCATCAAAAAAAACATAAGGGGTAACAGTCGTTTTTTATCAAAAAAAACATAAGGGGTAACACTGTCATTTTTTATCAAAAAAAACAATGTTGATATTTATCAAAAAAAAAAATAAGGGGTAACACTGTCGTTTTTTATTAAATAAAAACATAAGGGGGAACACTCGTTTTTTATCAAAAAAAACATAAGGGGTAACACTGTCGTTTTTTATCAAATAAAACAATGTCGATATTTCTCAAAAAAAAACATAAGGGGTAACACTGTCGTTTTTTATCAAAAAAACCATAAGGGGTAACACTGTCGTTTTTTTATCAAAAAAAACATAAGGGTTAACACGGTCGTTTTTTAGCAAAAAAAACATAAGGGGTAACACTGTCGTTTTTTATCAAAAAGAACAATGTCGATATTTATCAAAAAAAACACAAGGGGTAACACTGTCATTTTTATCAAAAAATCAATGTCGATATTTATCAAAAAAAACATAAGGGGTAACAGTGTAGTTTTTTATCAGATGAAACATAAGGGGTAATACTGTCGTTTTTTATCCAAAAAAACAACGTTGATATTTATCAAAAAAAAAAATAAGGGGTAACACTGTCGTTTTTTATTAAATAAAAACATAAGGGGGAACACTTGTTTTTTATCAAAAAAAACATAAGGGGTAACACTGTCGTTTTTTATCAAATAAAACAATGTCGATATTTCTCAAAAAAAAACATAAGGGGTAACACTGTCGTTTTTTATCAAAAAAACCATAAGGGGTAACACTGTCGTTTTTTTTATCAAAAAAACATAAGGGTTAACACGGTCGTTTTTTAGCAAAAAAAACATAAGGGGTAACACTGTCGTTTTTTATCAAAAAAAACATAAGGGGTAACACTGTCGTTTTTTGTAAAAAAAAAAAAAAAAAAAAAAACCACAAGGGGTAACACTGTCGTTTTTTTATCAAAAAAAACATAAGGGGTAACACTGTCGTTTTTTATCAAAAAAAACATAAGGGGTAACACTCGTTTTTTATCAAAAAAAAACATAAGGGGTAACACTGTCGTTTTTTATCAAAAAGAACAATGTCGATATTTATCAAAAAAAACACAAGGGGTAACACTGTCATTTTTATCAAAAAATCAATGTCGATATTTATCAAAAAAAACATAAGGGATAACATTGTCGTTTTTTATCAAAAAAAACATAAGGGGTAACAGTGTAGTTTTTTATCAGATGAAACATAAGGGGTAATACTGTCGTTTTCATTAAAAAAAAAACACGTCGATATTTATCAAAAAAAACATAAGGGTTAGCACGGTCGTTTTTTATCAAAAAAAAACATAAGTCGTTTTTTATTAAAAAAAAACAATGTCGATATTTCTCAAAAAAAACCATAAGGGGTAACACTGTCGTTTTTTGTCAAAAAAAACAATGTCGATATTCATCAAAAAAAACATAAGGGGTAACAGTCGTTTTTTATCAAAAAAAACATAAGGGGTAACACTGTCATTTTTTATCCAAAAAAACAACGTTGATATTTATCAAAAAAAAATATAAGGGGTAACACTGTCGTTTTTTATTAAATAAAAACATAAGGGGGAACACTCGTTTTTTATCAAAAAAAACATAAGGGGTAACACTGTCGTTTTTTATCAAATAAAACAATGTCGATATTTCTCAAAAAAAAACATAAGGGGTAACACTGTCGTTTTTTATCAAAAAAACCATAAGGGGTAACACTGTCGTTTTTTTTATCAAAAAAAACATAAGGGGTAACACTGTCGTTTTTTATCAAAAAAAACGTAAGGGTAACACTGTAGTTTTTTGTAAAAAAAAAAAATAAAAAAAAACACAAGGTGTAACACTGTCGTTTTTATGTCCAAAAAAACCACA
>OLKM01001633.1:104797-117420 GCA_900291075.1 Melanogrammus aeglefinus
GGTAACACTGTCGTTTTATCCAAAAAACACAAGGGGTCGACACTGTCTTTTTATCAAAAAAACATGAGTGGTAACACTGTCGTTTTTATCAAAAAACGTAAGGTAACACTGTTCGTTTTTTGATCAGTAAAAATTAAGGGGTAACGTGTCGTTTTTTAGTTCAGAAAAAACTAATGGGGTACAAAAAAACAAAGGGGTAACCGTGTTGTTTTTTTATTGGTGTCATGAAAAAAAAAAGGTGGTAACACTGTTGATTTTATGGTTGTAGAAAATTAAGCGGTTAACACTGTCGTTTTTATCAAATAAACATAAGGGGTCAGTTCGTTTTTTTCACGAAAAAACCTAAGGGTAACAAAACAAAGGCGTGGTAACACTGTTGTTTTTTAATGATCGTACTGAAAAAAAGCAAAAGGGGGTACATGTTGTTTTTTTATTGGTCGTCATGAAAAAAACAATTAAGGTTAACACTGTCGCTTATCTTGCTGTCGTCTGAAAAAAAAGGGGTAACACTGTTGTTTTTTTATCGTCATGAACAAAGGGTAAATGTTTTTTTTATTGGTCGTATGAAAAAAAATGGTGTACATTGTTGTTGTTTTTTGATCGTCGATGAAAAAAACAGGGTTGGTAACTCACTGTGTTTTTTTATTTGGTCGTCATGAACAAAACATAGGAGGTAACACTGTTGTTTTTTTGGTGTCAAGAAAAAACATAGTGGGTTTAACACTGTTTGTTTTTGTAATTGGCGTCATGAAAAAAACAAATGGGATTAACATTTGTTGTTTTTTTGGTCGTCATGAAAAAACATTAAGGTAAACTGTTGCTTTTTTTGGTTCGGTAATGATAAAACATAAGGATAACAATTAGTTTTTTATTGTCGTCATGAAAAAACATGGGGGTACACTGTTGTTTTTTATTGGTCGTCATGAAAAACATAAGGGGTTACACTAGTTGTTTTTTATGGTCGTCATGAAAAAAACATAAGGGGTAACACTGTTGTTTTTTATAAAAAAAAACATAAGGGGTAACACTGTTGTTTTTCATAAAAAAAAAACATAAGGGGTAACACTGTCGTTTTTATCAAAAAAAACATAAGGGGTTACACTGTCGTTTTTTATCAAAAAAAACAGAAGGGGTAACACTGTCGTTTTTTACCAAAAAACACATAAGGGGTAACACTGTCGTTTTTTATCCAAAAAAACATAAGGGGTAACACTGTCGTTTTTTATCAAAAAAAACATAGTCGATATTTATCAAAAAAAACATAAGGGGTAACACTGTCGTTTTCTATCAATAATCAAACCATTAAGGGGTAACACTGTCGTTTTTTAGGGTCAAAACATAGAGTAACTATAAGTGCGTCATACAGTCGGTAGTGTTTTTATCAGATAAAACATAAGGGGTAAACCGGTCGCGTTTTTTATCAAAAAACAAAGGGTAACACTGTCGTTTTTTGTCAAACAACACAGGGGTTAAATACTGTCGTTTCTCAAATCAAAAAACAACAACGTCGATATTTATCAAAAAAAACACTAAGGGATAAACACATCGTTTTTTATCAAAAAAACCATAAGGGGTAACACTGTCGTTTTTTGTCAAAAAAAACAATGTCGATATTCATCAAAAAAAAACATAAGGGGTGATAGTCGCTTTTTTATCAAAAAACCATAGGGTAACACTATCATTTTTTTATCAAAAAAAAACAATGTTGATATTTATCAAAAAAAAAATATAGGGGTAACACTGTCGTTTTTTATTAAATAAAAACACAAGGGGGAACACTCGTTTTGTATCAAAAAAAACATAAGGGGTAACACTGTCGTTTTTTATCAAATAAAACAATGTCGATATTTCTCAAAAAAAAAAAACATAAGGGGACTGTTACCCCTTATGTTTTTTATCAAAAAAACATAAGGGGTGACACTGTCGTTTTTATGAAAAAAAAACATAAGGGGTAACACTGTCGTTTTTTGTAAAAAAACAAAAAACAAAACACAAGGGGTAACACTGTCGTTTTTATCCAAAAAAAACACAAGGGGTGACACTGTCGTTTTTATCAAAAAAAAAACATAAGGGGTAACACTGTCGTTTTTATCAAAAAAAACATAAGGGGTAACACTGTCGTTTTTTATCAAGTAAAAAATAAGGGGTAACAGTGTCGTTTTTTATCAGAAAAAACATAATGGGTAACAAAAAAAACAAAAGGGGTAACACTGTTGTTTTTTATTGGTCGTCATGAAAAAAAACAAAAGGGGTAACACTGTTGTTTTTTATTGGTCGTCATGAAAAAAACAAAAGGGGTAACACTGTCGTTTTTTGTTGGTCGTCATGAAAAAAAACAAAAGGGGTAACACTGTTGTTTTTTAATGGTCGTCATGAAAAAAACATTAAAGGTAACAACTGTTGTTGTTTTATTAGTCGTCATGAAAAAAAAGGAGGGGTAAACACTGTTTTGTTTTTATTGGTCGTCATGAAAAAAAAAGGGGTAACACTGTTGTCTTTTTTGATCGTCATGAAAAACAAAAGGGGTAACACTGTTGTTTTTTATTGGTCGTCATGAAAAAAACATAAGGGGTAACACTGTCGTTTTTTATTGGTCGTCATGAAAAAAAACAAAAGGGGTAACACTGTTGTTTTTTATTGGTCGTCATGAAAAAAAACATAAGGGGTAACACTGTTGTTTTTTATTGGTCGTCATGAAAAAAAACATAAGGGGTAACACTGTTGTTTTTTATTGGTCGTCATGAAAAAAACATAAGGGGTAACACTGTTGTTTTTTATTGGTCGTCATGAAAAAAAACAAAAGGGATAACATTGTTGTTTTTTATTGGTCGTCATGAAAAAAAACATAAGGGGTAACACTGTTGTTTTTTATTGGTCGTAATGAAAAAAAACATAAGGATAACACTTTTGTTTTTTATTGGTCGTCATGAAAAAAAACATGAGGGGTAACACTGTTGTTTTTTATTGGTCGTCATGAAAAAAACATAAGGGGTAACACTGTTGTTTTTTATTGGTCGTCATGAAAAAAAACCAAAGGGGTAACGCTGTTGTTTTTTATTGGTCGTCATGAAAAAAACATAAGGCGTAACACTGTTGTTTTTTATAAAAAAAAACATAAGGGGTAACACTGTTGTTTTTTATAAAAAAAAACATAAGGGGTAAGACTGTTGTTTTTTATAAAAAAAAACATAAGGGGTAACACTGTCGTTTTTTACCAAAAAAAACATAAGGGGTAACACTGTCGTTTTTTATCAAATAAAACATAAGGGGTAACACTGTCGTTTTTTATCAAAAAAAACAATGTCGATATTTATCAAAAAAAACACAAGGGGTAACACTGTCGTTTTTATCAAAAAAAACAATGTCGATATTTATCAAAAAAAACATCAGGGGTAGCACTGTCGTTTTTTATCAAAAAAACATCAGCGGTAACACTCGTTTTCTACCAAAAAAAACATAAGGGGTAACACTATCGTTTTTTATCAAAAAGAACATAAGGGGGTAACACTGTCGTTTTTTATAAAAAAAAACAATGTTGATATTTATCAAAAAAAAACATAAGGGGTAACACTGTCGTATTTTATCAAAAAAAACATAAGGGGTAACACTGTCGTTTTTTATCAAATAAAACATAAGGGGTAACAGTGTAGTTTTTTATCAGATAAAACATAAGGGGTAACACTGTTGTTTTTTATTGGTCGTCATGAAAAAAATAAAAGGGGTAACACTGTTGTTTTTTATTGGTCGTCATGAAAAAAAACATAAGGGGTAACACTTTTGTTTTTTATTGTTCGTCATGAAAAAAACATAAGGGGTAACACTGTTGTTTTTTATTGGTCGTCATGAAAAAAAACATAAGGGGTAACACTGTTGTTTTTTATTGGTCGTCATGAAAAACATTAAGGGTAACATGTCTGGTTTTTTATTGTCATGAAAAAAATATATGGGTAACCCACTGTTTTTCATTTGGTTCGTCATGAAAAAAAACATAAGGATTATACTGTTGTTTTTTATGTGCGTCATGAAAAAACCATAAGCGGGTAACACTGTTGTTTTTTATTGTCGTTCATGGAAAAAAAAACTAAGGGGTAACACTGTTGTTTTTTTTTATTGGTTCGTCATGAAAAAACATAAGGGGAAACACTGTTGTTTTTATTGTCGTCATGAAAAAAACAAAAGGGGTAACACTGTTTGTTTTTTATTGTCATCCATGAAAAAAACAACAGGGGTAAACACTGTGTTGTTTTTTATTGGTCGTCATGAAAAAAACATAAAGGGGTAACACTGTTGTTTTTTATTGGTCGTCATGAAAAAAACATAAGGTAACACTGTTGTGTTTTTTATTGGTCGTCATGAAAAAAACAAAAAAGGGTAAACACTGTTTGATTTATATTGGTCGTCATGAAAAAAACATAAGGGTAACACCTGTTGTTTTTTTATGGTCGTCATGAAAAAAAAACATCAGGGGCAACACTGTTGTTGATTGGTCGTCATGAAAAAAAACCAATAGGGTAATACTGTGTTTTTTAATTTGTCGTCATGAAAAAACATAAGGTAAACACGTATTTTTAATGGTCGCATGAAAAAAAAAAAAGGGGTACCACTGTGTTTTTTTTTAATGGTCGTTCATGAAATAAAACTAAGGGGTAACACTGTCGTTCTTTTAGTCGTCATGGAAATAAAAACAATCGGGGGTAACACTGTAGTTTTCCATCACTACTCATTTTCCTCTCTACCTAAACCGCGTTCGGGGAGCGGCTGCACTGTAGATGCTAGCTGTGTTGGCTAACCTTTAGCTAACACCGTGAATCACTGCACGACGGCACGACTGTGAGTGAGTGACAGAAGGCGGGGCTATATCCGCGCTGAACCGATGCGTGTCTGTTAACTCGCTGTCCGAGAGAAGAGAAGACAGCGCGCTGATCAATTGCAAATACATCTTTTTTGTGTGATTTTGCGGAACAAAAGGTTGTTCTGCAGTTTTTAAAAACACTTTAATAAATAGCCTTTATAGGCCTATTAACTTCCACCCAAAATCCACTTGCCCATTTGGGCAACCAGATATCAATCTCAGCTTGCCCACATATTACCTTTAGTTGCCCCGGGCAAGCGGGCCGTTAGTATTAACCCCTGATGTAAGGAAATCCTACAATTTTCTTTGGAATGACCAGCAACATCTGACGCAACACAGCAACAGCATAGCTACACGACAAAAATATCCCGGCGCCGCCATTGCGCCTACTGTACTTAACCTTACATAACAATTATTCGCGCCAGCAGCAAATGGTTGATGGTACCCAATAGCAACCACTGCTGCATAATGTTCATAGAGAAACGAGCATTGATTGGACAGACGGGAAACATTATACTTCCTCTTGTGGATTTTGTCGTCTTTATAACATTGAGGCGTATTAAGGCCTATTTAGAGTCGTTTTAGACGCAGAGACGTAAGCACAGTAAATTTACACAAGGGACTTGTTTAGTCCACTTTGATTTCGGTCCCGTAAGGTTCCTAAGGATTGCGCGTGTTGCAAGGGATTCTCCGCGCAGAACAGTAGGGGAGCCACGAACAAAATGTTGACGGGAAGTGGAGAATCGTAGCGGAAGAAGAGTAGAGCAGTAGCTTAGGTTACGGTCTTTTCACACACTCTGAGTCTGAACGATGTTAGGTTGAGTCGAAAACAGTTAAGGAGCTGGAGCTGATAAGCATTGAAAAGCAAATATTATATTGCGAAGGAGGAAAAGATATCGAGAAAGAACTTTTTACGGGGACGGAGACGGAGAGATGGGATGTGCGTCCATTGATTGATATGTGTTAGATGGCAATCACAGTCTGCGAGCTGCCGTAGGGCCGTAGTGTTTTAGTCGCTAGTCAGGAATTTGGGCCGACGCACTTAAGCATCGTATAGGGGGGATATTTACTGCGCAAGGGGGGGTTATGTATCTTACGTGCTTAGCGGTGTACGTCTAAACAGAGCATATGTGGCTCTTATTGCCCTCGCGGCAATCTGAGGAATTACATCAACCGCGCGTCGATATTGTAGCATCCACTGTAAAGTATTTTTGATCAGTTATTGCTGGGTCTAAGATTGCCTTTATAGAATAAATACTTGTCGATTCTTGTCTCCGAGAGAATCGAGTTGCCAAGTGTCAAATTAAAAGGTACAATTTGTATTTCTTTAATTATTCTTTAAATGATACTAGTTCAAAACTTACACTTAGGTAATTTTACATTGGACAACATTATTCATTGCGCTTTTTTCCCAAATCAACAAATAATAAAAAAATAAAAATAAACAGAAAACTTTCACTTATTGGAGTATAGTGGTAATATTGTCTTTGTGACTGTTTTGGTGGTGAGGCTTTACTTTAATTAATGTTTTCCTTTAGCTTCTTTTTTAACCTGCATTTGCATCCCTGCACTGCACAAATATAAAACCACACCTCCATAATTTGGCTGTGTGCGTTTGAGAGTAACAAGTCATGTAGTGTAGTGTATATCAAGAAAAAAATAATAACACAGCTGAAGTTCATGTCATTACATTTTATTAAGAGTAGCAAAAACCAGTCACTGACCCTGGTATTGCAATCACACACGCTTCAATCACACCTTTTTATTCATCAAAATGTGAACACTTATTATCATTAAGGCCATAGTGTGTTTTCTTTTAAGATTTGACAGGAAACATAAAAGGACAGCAGCTCTTGGGCAGCCGACTTTCATAGAACACACTCACCCTAAGACCACAGCAAGAGGCCTTCAAGCCTCACCTTGTTCGAATGGCCGCCACTTGTGTAAAAAAGGTGAAATTGGGCTGAGAGACACGAGAAGAAGACATAAAGTCACGAATAACAAATAAAAAAAATGATAGAATGGCGCCAAATTTTAATTGGAAATATCCTGGTTGGTTTGCATAGTCGCCATAGAACATGCCGAAAAAAGTAGGATTGGGACCCCCACTCGTCACCATTATGAAATGCTGCCAGCGGGGAACATATGGTGCGGTGGTTGGGTATCTGAATGGAGGAATGATCTTGGTCTCACGACACGATTGAACGAAGAACATAAATACGATTAATAATGGATGGGATATGTACTGTTTTGTGCTACCAATGATTTGAAGTCAACTTGTTACACAAAAGTTGGAATGATCTCTAGGGAGCTGCCCAGTAGGTCTGACATCTTGACAAAGATCGTGAAACTGAAAGTGAGCCGAAGAAATAGGATGAAAACATAAATGATAAAGTTACAATATGACAAGCAAGTGTGACGAACCATTTTGAGTTTGTCAAGCTTTCATTCAAAGATATAATCCTTCCTTGCACACATACAAAACTCTCAGGCGCGCACGCACACATCACATTCAAAATGAACCGTATAACATCGAAATAAAACGGCGTTGAAGTACTATATTTCACATCAAATGTAGATTATTTACGCAACCACGCTTTGAACACACTTCCTAAAAAATAAATAAAAGGTCTAAAAAAGCATCAGGCTACAGTCAGTGCTTTACACAAAAAGCAATGACCGGATCACTGAGGTTCAGGGTGGAAACCGCTCGCAACCGATGAAAAAACAGAATTCACGAGAGAGCACAATACAGTAGAGGGACAATTCACATCTTTTCAGTTCAAATGACAGGGGAAAAAAAACAAATACATTAAACCTGGGCGCCTGCGGACACAGACACTATCTTACACGACAAAAATAAATAATAAAAGGCTAAAACGCTAATATCTTACGGATTTCGAATTAAATTTCGGACAGTCCGATGCCGCCCCGGCTCTGCGCTCGCTCAGGCGCTTCGAAGACCGTTCCCACGACATTGCTGCTTACGAAGTGCTGCAGTCAGGCTGAATGTCGGTTTGGGGGGCGCGCAGACGGTCTAATCGGAATCAAAAGCGTTTTTGGAGTACGGCGGGACAACATAAACGAGACGACAGAGAGGGGAGAGCGCTCGAAGTTTGAGAGAAAAATATAAACATCGTGGTCCATGTGTGTTTTTGGGGTTCTGTGTACTGTTGTGTGTGTGTGGGGGGGTGGGGGTGGGGTGGGGGGACAGATTAAAAAAGGAGGGTGGAGAGGAGCGAGGAGAAGCCGCTCCTTTCTCACACCCTCCAACATGGCGTGGTGGTCTCTCAGGGAGAAAGGGAGAGGGGGGTTGAGGGGGGAGAGAGGCCGTGGTGGGAACAGACCAGTGGTCGCTCAGAATTCTTGGGGCCGCCAGGCGGAGCTCTGCTTGGGGCCACGCTGGGCCGAACGTTGGGAAGTCCTTGCACTGCTCATGTCTGGAGCCTGGACACACCATACCCAATAGTATCAACGATGGTCAGAGCCGAGCTGCATTCACAACGTCTCTCATTCACTAGAGAGGGAGACGGCTGCTCATTGTTTTTCATCTGAAGCAGTACTGTTATATATCATAATAGCATAGCTTAGCATCATAATACACATCGATAATATATATAGATAGAAATTCTCAAACCAAAGAATTTCTTCAAGTTAATTATTTCAAATTTCAAAGACAAATATATTAACTAAAAAAAATCATGGACATTAGATAGATGAAGGGAGAGGAGAGGGAGAGGAGAGGAGGGAGAGAGAGAGAGATGAGAGGCAGGAGAGAGAGAGAGAGAGAGAGAGAGAGAAGGAGAGAGAGAGCAGAGAAGACGAAGAGAGGAGAGAGAGAGAGAGAGAGAGCGCGCTCACGTGTCCCTCTGGGGGGTTCCAACGGGGCGTCGCCCAGGTAGCCCTTGGCCGGGCCGTTGCTGTCTCCCCTCCCGCCAGCCCTCCCGTAGCGGAGGGGGGCTTCATGTAGGGGCGCCAGGGTTATCGTATCGTAGCGCTCACTTGCCGTGGAAGGAAGAGGGGAGACAGGGTCCAGTCATGGGAGGGGGGGAAGGGGGGGGGTAATTAGAGGGAAAGAACGACCTGAATAGGGGCTGGGAGGAGAAGGGTCATAGGTGTAATAGAGTGTCATGAGCAAGGCAAAAGTACGTCCTAGTGCTCCTGCTAACTATGTGGTTCAACCGCACAATGACGCATTTAAAACTAGGGATATTTGGAATTAATATTGCAATAGCCTAAGTGAGGAGGGGTTACTCACCATAAACTCTCTCAGTTGAGGAGGTGTCTATCCATACTCTCCCAAGGTTGAGGAGGTGTCTACTCACATCTCTCTCCGGTTGAGGAGGGGTCTACTCATCTCCTCATCAGTTGAGGAGGGGTTACTCAACTACTCCTCCTCCAGTTGAGAGAGGTGGTCTACTGGCGTTGTCACAGGTCTCAGGCAGTCCGTTAGCCGCACCGGCTGGGCTCCTCAGACGGGAGGGGGGGATTTAATGTCAACTGAACACCCACCACACAACGCACACACACACCAAGGCAACTGCTGACTTATGAGATGGCGTCATTTTTTATACAAGTGGAAGGAGGAGACATACTTAACCACGCAACTTCATGATAACTCTTCATACGTGCTTAGTTTCGCACGGGCACACACACACACACAAACCACACCACACACACACACCACACACACACACACACACACACCACCCAACCAAAACACACACCAACCACCACGAACAAGCTTGAATCTCCATAGCTTGCGGATGGCCTTGCCGGGGCCCGAATGATGCGGGCGTGCGTGCGGGGGTCTGCGGCCACGTCCTGCCACATTCTGCAGCTCTGCACCAGCACGGCTCCAGGCCCCGGGCGCCCCGACGTGGTCGTGCGAAAATTGAGCTCGTGTGGGACAAGGGGCGTCACTCATCGAGTCTCGTTTGTCCCCGTGCAAAATGACCGAGAGAGGGTTCCAAACATCCGCGCCGGGGGCAATTGAGGCCCGGGGATGATATTTTGGTGGCCTATTGAACCTCAAAGTTTAGTGTTAGTCCACCGCGGTTGTTTGTCAACGAGTTTTTGTCTGAGTGGTTCCACACATTTTTAACACTGTGATACGGCGACGAGACGTCCGTTTGGTCGGAACACTCCCATTTTGAGGATGCGCGTCATGAGGTCGCAGAAGCAGGGAAGCTCACACCCCCCAATTACGGTTTCCCCCAACGTATGAACATGTGGCCCTGTTGTAGCGATTAATAGCCACCGTGAACCTATTTATAGCCGATATTATCTAGATTGGGGGCAGTTGTGCTATTTTTTGGGGAATACTTGTGGCAGCTGCCCAGACCTCTCCTCCAGCGGGCCCAGTTAGTATGTTTGAGAACCCGTGCCTCAGACGCTTCGCACGCGGTCGTGAACCTGTTTTGGATCTGCGTCGGGTTTTTAGTAGAGGACAATCAAGCTCGCGGCCTGCGGCACCTCGGCAAGGTTAAACTTATGGGAGGGGCGCACAGTGACGCAAGGAGGAGTCGCAAAGAGTGAAGGGGGTCAGTAAGCTTGGGTGACTCGGTTATTAAAGGGTGACTCTGTCATTAGGGGGCCTGGTCATTAAAGGGGACCTCCTCTGGTTATCTAAGGGGGACTCTTGAGTCATCTAAGGCGGGACTCTGGTCAATAAAGGGGGACTTGGTAATAAGGGGGATCTGGTCATAAAACGGGGGCATCTGGTAATAAAGGGGGAACTCTGGAATAAAGGAGGGTCTGGTTAAAGGGGGAATCCTGGCATTAAGGGGGCATCTGGATTATTAACGGCGGACTGCGCCGACTGATGTTCGTCGCCCTTAATGGGGACTGGAAATGCTGAACGTGTGGTCCTTCCTGATCCTGGGAGACTGAAGGCGACTTCTCCGATGATCTTGGGGTGGAAAGCGGGGCTCACCGACATGGTGACTTGAGCTGCGACACACTGGGGGGGGGGGGGTTTGTCAAAGGCTGCTCTTCGTGAGGCGTGTCTGTGGATCTGGGTGAGATGAGTGAGTGAGTGAGGAAATTGAATGAGTGAGTGAGATGAGCATGTGAGGGTCCTGATGACTGGACTGTCTGTCTGACTGACTGACTATGTACTGTCTGGGGTTTGATGGAACAGACTGACTGCCTGTCTGATGATGTCTGCTGAGGGTTGACTGAGGGTCTGACTGAAGGGTTGACTGACTGAGGGGTCTGATGCTGGTTGACTGAGTGTCCTGAATGACTGACTGTCTATGGAGGGTCTGACTGTTGACTGTTGGGGTCATATGATGTTTGACTGAACTGAATTGTCTGACTGACGTCAACTGAGGGTCTGATGATGTTCGCTGACTGGGGGTCTGACTGACTGGCTGATGAAGGTCTGACTGAATGAATGTCTGCTGAGGGTCTGATGGCTGAGGGTTGACTGACTGATGGCTGGCTGGATGATGTTTGAACTGAGGGCAACTGTATGTCTGACTGTCTGTCTGTTCACGGTCTCCTGCCGCTGACTGAGCTCCTACTCTCATGCAGGAGCCCTCTCCTGGCCGAGTTGGTCCTGAACCGTTCACCCGGCACGTACTGCTGCTCTCGGTGGGGCACCAGATGTTCCCTGCACACGAACGCACCCGCACACACACACCACCACCAACACAGAACACCAACACACCACAACCACCAGAAATTTGGGGGAAGGTTAGTTGAAGTGAAATATTCTCTCATACCACAGCATTCCTAAAATAAAGCTGGTTAATCCAAAATGTGAATGAGCGTGGTGTTGCAGCAAGCGGCCGGGGGGCGGCAGAGCGCGCCATGACTCGTACTCCTCGCATATATTCTAGATGCCGTGCCTTCTGGCGTGATGTAAGGGTGGACTGTACGACACATCCACGTCCCGTACGGCACAGGACTGGGGGGGAAGCGCGTGTTAAAGAAGCAGGTGATTAGGATCATACGTGCATGTTAAGAGGGAGGGACGGCTGTACTCTGTTTTAGGATTTTTTTGTTTTCATTGATCTGCTTTTGATTATTGTAATGTGTCCGAGTATGTGGTTTTGTAAGTATGTGTTTGAACCAAAAAAATAAAAATAAAATAAATAAATTAAACACGCCCAGTATGGTCCTCAACGATTTTCGGGCGGTTCACTGGTTTGAGTTTCGAGGTTTATGGGGGGGGGGGGGGGGGGGGGGGGGGATTCTTGGGGTGCGTAAGCAGGGCAGCCTTTCTGCACTCAACTTTGGCAGCCGAGATGGTGATTGATAGTCACACTTGCGGGCGGCGGCTCCGGCCGTCGGGGACCTGGCTCGCCGTTCTCCTGGGGGACCTGGGGGTCTGGAGGGGGCTGGGACAACGTGGCGACAAAGGACTGGGTCATATGATGGTGGGAGTTGTGTTGTGTGTGTGTGTGTGTGTGTGTGTGTGTGTGTGTGTGTGGTGTGTGGTGTGATGTGTGTGTGTCGTGTGTGTGTGTGTGTGCGTGTGTGTTTAGTCATTTGAGTTTGTGTGTAGTTTTGTTTGTGCGTTTCGTTCAGCTTTACTGTGTAAGTGTATGTGATGTGTATGTGCGTAGCATGTGTTTGTGTGCGAGCGCGTGTGTGTTTTGGTGTGTCGTAACTTTGAGTCGTGTGTGTGGTGCTTGGTGTGTTTCAGTGCGGTGTGTGGTCTTGCGGCATGTCGTGTGAGTTATCGCGCGTGACGTCGTTGTGTTTTGATGAGTGCGTGTGGTTTTTGTGTTCGTTAGATGTGTGTGAGTGGAGACTGTGGCTG
>OLKM01001634.1:0-5000 GCA_900291075.1 Melanogrammus aeglefinus
TCTGAAACTACCTCCCGGAGGTGGTTTCGATCCGTTTTGCAAAAATCGGATTTCATGTGACTTGGGACTGTTCAGACTTCAAAAGAGTCATCCGGTTCAAAACTGGATGGGCTAAAAATCGGATTTTTGCTGGCAGTCTGAACGCGGCCTTAGAAATAGTTGCTATGTTGGAAGACTTGAATAATATCTTGAATATAAAGATGATCAAAATATTGGAAAGATCACATTTTTTCACTTTTTTTTTTGGAAGCATGTCTGCTAACTAGAGGACTTATCAAGGTTGGGACATTTTTACTCTTGGTTCGAGCATGTTATCAGGGAAACAACAGAATGGCTAGTAGGCCTAGTGATTTTCGGATTTGGATCTTCAGGGCTCGTTCATTCAAATGAACAAATCTTTTCGAGTCGGGTCGTTAATTTGCACATGGAAATATTGTGTGTCATATACAGTTGGTGCGCATATACTGGGTGATTTACAGTAACGCAGAGATGACGTAGAGGGCTATGTTAAAATGAGTTCTTAACCAGACAGACAACAACACGAACACGATATAGCCAACATTCAAATTTTCATAATCAATCACCATAATTAGGGTTATTTTAGCACATGAAAGCAGAATGTGTCAGAGGATCTACTTTACATATATTTGAACATCACATAGAATGTATTGTAGGTATAGATCATGGGAGTAATTGTTGAAATTAACAATCCACTCGCAGATACGAATTGTAGGCTACGTAGCTAATCAAACACAAGATTTGTATACTTTTTGAAGAATTGTTGATGAATCAAACTTCATTCACTAATGGTTAGCATGACTACATACCATCTTAGAAGTAAATTTTCAAAAACAAACTGAACAACAAGAAACATACACTAAAAGTCAAAGGACAGTTTGGGGATATAATTCTCCCTCTACCCAGATATATTACAATACATATATTTGTTTCCCCATCTGCACATCCCTAGCGTATCCTGTTTGTGTTTGCTGTGCTATGCTAACATATCTTTCCCTTTGATAGCATACTGTGATGTATCAATCCAGCTAAGGGCATGCTAGCTAGCGATTTCAGATGCCAGGAAAACAGATAGCGGGGCTGCTGTTATCCCTTACAGTAGTAGATCTATACTCTTGGTAGATTTAACTTTATCCAGAGGAAACAACCTAAAGTAAGGTTGAGTGGGGCATTTTAGCTTCAACCAATAGCTTATGGAGCGACTATCCTTTAGCCGTTAAGATGTATGATGTGTTTTGTTTGAGTTGTCTAAAGTGCAATAGGCCCTAAGGGAAAAAGCAATAGCTCATAGCATTCACATAGAGTCTGAAAATCATTTTCTGTTTTCCCTATCTTTGTGCCAATCCAAACAAAAAAAAACCTGTAGACAGGGTTCAACTGACCAGCATACCATTACAATATAGGAGATTGATTTGAAGTACTAATCATGAATAGGGTTTTTGAATCAGCTACCTAATCCGGGCCACTGTGCTTTGCAGAAATCGAAAAAGTTAAAAAGGTAATAGAGGGAGAAAGGCTTAGCCTTTTGGATGAGTTGCAGATTTTTACCCAATGATTGAGGAAGAGTAACAAAAAGTGTTTTAAGGTAGGCCTATAACATAAAAATGGGACGGGGAAGAAGACATGAGTAAAAGGCTGAAGATGGATAGAGAAAGAGAGAGAGAGAGAGAGAGAGAGAGAGAGAGAGAGAGAGAGAGAGAGAGAGAGAGAGAGAGAGAGAGAGATTTTCAAGGGTTTGAATACTCCTGAGGTGGAATACCTCATACAGTTACCTTCTCCACCTTCTAGCGTTCTAGTTCTTTCTCTTTGTACACCTCTCTCTCCATCTTCCTCCCTCTCTCACTTTCTCCCCCACACTCTGTATCTGTGTCCCTCTCCCGGGGTCTCCCGGAGAGAGAGAGAGAGCGAGAGAGGGAGAGAGAGAGAGAGAGAGAGAGAGAGAGCGAGAGAGCGAGAGAGATAGACAGTGTTGTCACATGCACTTTGCGCTGACGGCTGACGGACTGGGCCAGGACACTCTTCTCAGGGCAGCCCTCTATATGTCGTTAATTTAATGCATGATGACGTGGCCAATTACAGCGCGGCCGCCGCGCTCAAATAGCATGTCAAAACCTGTGTATCAATCTATTAGGTCCCTCGCCCACCTCCCCACGTCCCGGGGACATTACCAGGCACCTTAAAGCCCCTCCCTGGCGCTGCCGACGGGGCGGAAAGTGCTGACCTCATGGGAAACACGGCCGTGATATCCTCTCGTCTGGCCTTTTAAGGAATAAAAAAAGATGAATAAAAAACTTTTTAAGGGAGGGTCTGATGCCTGGATGGGAGAGGGAGAGGGGAGGAGGATGTGTGGACCATGGGGTGGGTGGGGGGGTAGGATGAGGGATGCATTGGGCTGTTACACATGGTGTAATGTATGCATTCATATGGGAAGAGAGGTGTTATGCTGTCATGCTGGTGGGGCTTTTTACCACTTAGATGAAGTGTTTTCAGACGGACATGTTGGCACCGCAATGCAATGATTGGTCGGTTTGTATGGTATAGTTTGGCTGTCTTTATGTATCTGTCAGTATGTCGGCCTGTCTATCTTTCTGCCTGTCTGTCCCCCTAACTTTCTTCTTGTCTCTCTGTAATGTCTAAACTGCTATCTATCTATCTATCCATCTATCCATCTATCTATCCATCCATCCATCCATCCATCCATCCATCCATCCATCCATCCATCCATCCATCCATCCATCCATCCATCCATCCATCCATCCATCCATCCATCCATCCATCCATCCATCCATCCATCCATCCATCCATCCATCCATCCATCCATCCATCCATCCATCCATCCATCCATCCATCCATCCATCCATCCATCCATCCCATCCATTCCCATCCATTCCATCCATCCATCCATCCATCCATCCATATCCATTCCATCCATCCATCCATCCATCCATCCATCCATCCATCCATCCATCCATCCATCCATCCATCCATCCATCCATCCATCCATCCATCCATCCATCCATCCATCCATCCATCCATCCATCCATCCATCCATCTATCTATCCACCCATCCCTCATATGATGACCTCTGCTAACAGGAAGTGGGGTGGAGGAAGGCTGCTGGGAGATGCTCAGCCTCCCCTCTGATGCTGTCACTTCCCATCCACTCAGAAGACCGGAGCCCATCAATGGGGCTGGTAAATGAGCAGCTCCCATAGTCTGCGGCAACGTGGAGGCTGAGCACCCTACCCTGGAGCAGGGAGGCCAGGGCCATGGTGCTGTCCATCCCCTAGCTCTGGCAGCCTGACAGTTCGCTACGCTCTACACAAAAACAAAGATGCAACCAGCCAGAAATTGTGAAACACACGGAAGTGTGTTAGAGATAGATGATATTGTCACGTGAGATGGTTTATACCTTCTATTATGGGGCTAACCCACAATTTCATCCAGTCGTGTGCCTCGGAAGGACATAAACTTTATGCAATACAAAAGGCACTGTGACAATTCTAGAAGCTGCATTTCAAGTTTCAGTTGGTCTATAGTCTGTCTGTAGTTGCAGATTATTGTCAGAATGCAGTGATTTTCTTTAGTTTAGTGTGTGCGAGTTTGCGTGTTTGTGCGCCTCCGTAAAAGCATGTGTGCGTTGTTATGTAGTGTATGATTGTAGGAAGAATTTAAGAAAAAAACAGGGCTGTATTGTTGTGGAGAGAGACACCTAAAGTACTTTAAAGTTTGTGTCGATATAGGCTTGTGCTTTTGTGTGTGTGAGTGTGTGTGTAAGTGTCTCCACTGTGACTCTACGTGGGTGTGACTTTTTCTGTGTGTGTGTGTGTGTGTGTGTGTGTGTGTGTGTGTGTGTGTGTGTGTGTGTGTGTGTGTGTGTGTGTGTGTGTGTGTGTCTGTGTGTGTGAGAGGACGTGTGTGTTGTGTGTGTCTGTGTGTGTGTGAGAGGACGACAGTGACGGGGGACGCTGATGTGTGGAGTGACAGGGCTAATCTCCCGAGTTACTGTCACCCTCCCTCCCCGGCGTCCCGCCGCTCTGCGAGAGCCTCTGTGATCAGCTCGTATTAAAGCACGACCCCTCTGACTGATTTGGAGGGAAATCAAAATCAATTTGCGCTCGGGCCCCTTCCATTCGCCGCCGTCCCCTCGGGGCCCCACAGGCTTGTCAGATCCCCTCGCTGCCAAATTGACGTTTTGACACGCGGAGCTGGATTTACAAAAGCAGAGAGAGGGCGATAGGGAGAGAGAGATAGGCAGAGAGAGAGAGAGAGAGAGAGAGAGAGAGAGAGAGAGAGAGAGAGAGAGAGAGAGAGAGAGAGAGAGAGAGAGAGAGCTAGAGAGAGAGAGAGAGAGAGAGAGAGCGAGAGAGAGAGAGAGAGAGAGAGAGAGAGAGAGAGAGAGAGAGAGAGAGAGAGAGAGAGAGAGAGAGAGAGAGAGAGAGAGAGAGAGAGAGAGAGAGAGAGAGAGAGAGAGAGAGAGAGAGAGAGAGAGAGAGAGAGAGAGAGAGAGAGAGAGAGAGAGAGAGAGAGAGAGAGCTAGAGAGAGAGAGAGAGAGAGAGAGAGAGAGAGAGAGAGAGAGAGAGAGAGAGAGAGAGAGAGAGAGAGATTGCTATAGAGAGCAATAGAAGTGACATTACACTCCCCTCTAAAATGAAGGTAGTCCCGATACGCACCTCTGACGCGTTGTAGCGCTAAAGAGTTCCTACTGGGGGCTGTCAATCAACGTACTGCCGGTCATGTTTAAAAACACAACACCGCACCGAAGGGAAGTGGCATTAACACACTTCCTGTCAAACCCAGACGTCCCCTGAGTTGATGAAGGAAACGCTCTGTGGTGGACGGGGGGTACGGAGGTTAACAGTTGGTGGCGTTTGGGGGGGGGGGGCAGACTGCGTGAGCGAGGGGTAGAGAAGCTGAAGATGTGGGAGGGTTGGGGAGGACGGTGGTGGGGGGGCGGATTCAAGATGGAGTCAAAATAAAA
>OLKM01001634.1:15000-16811 GCA_900291075.1 Melanogrammus aeglefinus
ATCATGTCACTGGGTTCCCACAGCCGCTTAAAGGGGAAGGAGGAGAGAAAACATGAGACACATTTAGCAACGCAGGGACTGTGATACGAACGTAGAGTTGTTGCGGGCTAAATCTGAAGCGGGAAATAATACATGAATATGTCTGAAAGGACCTTGTCGGGAATTATATATGTTTAAAAACAATATGCTAACAAGTGCTAGGCTATAGCATAATCTGAACAAAAATGAAACAAACTAATTAGTAGTAGCTATCTGATAAAAGCTTGGAAACTGATATATGGATAGGAATTATCTAGGCCTACCTGATACTAAGTGGGTGTTGCAAAAGTGTACTTTTTTTGTTTTTAACGTTTCTTGGAAATGAATCTGCCGAGGCTTTTCTTAATGTCCTGTTCAACGGGGAAAATGTGGACAGTTGTGCTGATGCCAAGCATTAAACAATAAGTAGGACAGGGAGACATCAGGAATACGGGGGGGAGGAGGGGGTACAGCATGGCGGAAAGGGGGAGACGCTGTTTCGCGGTTTGAACCAAAAAAAAAGCAGAACAATTTGGAAGCGTGACAAAAATGTGTCCAGCCTAATGATGTCAACTCAAGCCTTCACCCTGGTCTGTGTTGTGTGTGTGTGTGTGTGTGTGTCGTGTGTGTGTTGTGTGTGCTGTTGTGTGTGTGATGTGTGTGTTGGTGTGTGTGTGTGTGTGTTGGTGTGTGTTGTGTGTTGTGCTTGTGTGTGTGCTCTGTCTGTCTACTGAATTCCAGTTTTATTTTTGCAGCCTTTTCCGTCTGACAATCAGGTTGTCAGGATGTGGCTGTATGTGAAAATGACACACCTCAACACTCATACATACTGTATGTGTGTGTGCAATAGAGTATATATAGTGTGATAACCAATTCCAATGCAAACATGACATCCATGAATCCACAGGAAGGATCCAGACCGTCCATGTCCTGGTTCTGGCTTCGGGGGGCTTCTGTGTTCCTGTGTTTTTAAGGGTTCTAACTAGGAGGGGTCCTGTGTCTTTAGGTAGCATAATAGGTGGGGTAAGGTCTAACTAGGTGGGGTAATGTGTCTTTAAGTGGGCTAACTAGGTGTGGTCCTGTGCATTTAAGGGGGCTAACTAAGTCAGGTCCGGTAATGTGTCTTTTAAGTGGCTTCACTAGGTGTGGTCCTGCTGCATTTAAGGGCTAACTAAGTCAGGTCCTGTGTCTTTAAGGAGGCTAACTATGGTAAGGTACTGTGTCTTTCAGGGGGCTAACGTAGCTGAGGACCCTGCTGCCTTTCAGGTGGGCTAACTACTGAGGCCTTGAGGACCTGTGTCTTTCAGGGGGCTAACTAGCTGAGGACCTGTGTCTTTCAGGGGGCTAACTAGCTGAGGACCTGTGTCTTTCAGGGGGCTAACTAGCTGAGGACCTGTGTCTTTCAGGGGGCTAACTAGCTGAGGACCTGTGTCTTTCAGGGGGCTAACTAGGTGCTAAGAAGTGGAAGTCAGTGAGGAGGCTCCGTGGGTCAGGAAGAGTTCAGCGCCTGTCATGGATTGAGTGATGTTTGTGTGTGTGTGTGTGTGTGTATGTATGTGTGTGTGTGTGTGGGGGTAGGTTATGGTTCTGTAGCAGGGCCTTGTTCTTTTCTGTGCTGCCTGTCGGCCCACACAGCGGTAGTCTTGAGTCTTGATGGATTGGCAGCCAGTGAAAGGAAACATCTCCGCCTCCCCTCCTAGCCTCCCACCCTCCCTCCGACCCTCCCAACCTCCATCCACCATAACCTAACCCCCTCCCCCCATCCCTCACTATCGTCCCTCCCTCCCTCCCTC
>OLKM01001634.1:20641-30641 GCA_900291075.1 Melanogrammus aeglefinus
CACACACACACCCACACACACACACACGCGCGCGCTCGCAACCGCACACACTTAACACATATGCTATCACACTCAGACAAGCTTGATTTTACAAACACATCACAAAAGCATAATGACACCCTCAAAGACACGTACACAAACACAGAGAACTGGTGCACACAACGACAAACACAAACATACGCATGCGCACACTCAAAAGACGTGGACACACACAGGGGCTGCAGCTCGTAAAGCAGGCGGTGACGGCGTGATTGATCCCCTGGTGAAAATGGGCGATATTCCTCCCACATCGATATCAATAAAGCCTCTTAGGCTGCAGGCTTCCAGGGGCCTGCCTTTGTTTCTCTTCGAGGAGAGCTACGAAAAATCCATAGACAATTGATGGCGTCTGGGAGGAAAGGCTCTATTGGAGTATATCAAATCAACGTATCGGAGAAGGGAAAGTTTGCTCTGTGAATTAGACTGTTTTTCTCCAAGTTCAGTGATATGGAGAGAGAAAGCGGGAGAGCAGGACAGAGAAAGAGGCAGATGGAGAGGAATTGGGTGGCCATCTTTTAAAACCACAGAAGAGCTGGATAATCGGCGAGGAATAGACAGGGAATTTCTTTTTGGGGCTTTGAATGACCTTTGTGGGGGGAAAGCAATTTGTAGTGGCTCTTTGCCCAAACTAGTCCATATTCAGCATCAAAGCTGCATTTTCTCACACCAAAAACACTTAGGAAATGCTGTGGGAAATTGCATGGTTTTATCTGAGTGGGAAATGCATTGAATATGCATTTTATTTGAAAATAGCGGTAACCTTAATGCACTTCTGGCCGGGAGGGAGGGGGTCTGAGGAATCAAGTGTCCCTATGAGGTCATCATCCGACTCGATAACATTGCGTCTCTTAAATATAACATGTCTATATTTCTACCCCTTTGATGTTTGATTGATGGCATGAATAACATCTGTGAAAGTTTTTTATCTATTGTTTTTGGTGATTAGTCAACACACCATTTCAGGTCAAGAATATACAAAAATATATTTTAATCTTGAATTAAGACTAAAATCGTAATTTATTCATAATCCATTGATGATTAAAAATAAAAACTGTATTTGTGTTCCCTGTGTTCCCTGGGTCTCTTTCAAGCGTGGGAGTTGGGAAGGGGCTCTAAGCAGGCTAGCTCGTGGATAATAATTATTTACCAATCACTGTGACTATCTAATTGCAGCCTTTGCTCTTAATTTATGCACACCTTTGTTTTCTTCAAGGCAAAAGGAATTATAAAACACACACACATCAAACATTAAACCCTTCCTGATGTGTACGTAATGTTGGGAAGCCAACGCAGCACATGCATAAATCTGTGATTATTTCCATATGATAATCAGTCAGAGCAAATGAGAAAATCAAAGGGAAGTCTTAAACTGGAATATGAACTCAGACATGACATTGACACACTCATTGTTTTCTTCCTGATTTGAATACATTACCATGTTTATGAGGGTGTTTCTTATGTGGGACAGCTTGCTGACCATTCACTCACGAGCATGGATCAGATAAAGATATAATAATTAATTTTTCCCATGCTTGGGAGAAATTGCTACACACAGCCACACACAAAGACCCACACGCAAACACATACACGTACGCGCAGACACACACACACGCAAACACATACACGTACGCGCAGACACACACACACACATGCACACACACACACACACACACACACACACACACACACACACACACACACACACACACACACACACACACACACACACACACACACACACACACACACACACACACACACACGTAGACATACACACACACACACACACATAGTATATAAGACAGGCTCCTATGTGTTCTAAATACCAAGGACACACTACATCTCTCACACACACACAGACACACACAAACACACACAAACACACACACACACACAGAAACACAAACACACACACACACACACACACACACACACACACACACACACACAAACACACACACACACACACACACACACACACACACACACACACACACACACACACACACACACACACACACACACACACACACACACACACACACACACACAGTGGCGTAGGTATTTACTTTATGCATGATAGGTAAGAAAAGGGGAAAAAAAAAGAATGCCACAAAGGACACGGGTGGTAATTGAATGTGACTCCCTGCATATACCATAGATATCTCTAGGATCCTGGCAACTAATTGGAATATACAGCTTCTTAAACTGCCCGGAGAACGCAAGGGAGAGGCTGGGGGGGCTGTCATCTGCGTGCAAGGCCCCACCACGGCTATAGCTTCTGGGGTACGGTATAGCGTGGGACTTCCCTAGCGATAGTGCTGGAACTGAGGACTAGGTACAATAGGGAAATTGGATCCATTGTGGGATGTGTGGTTTTTATGTGTTGTTTAGGCATGCATCCTGTTGTGACAGGCTTATATTGTGTATTATTGACAGTTGAATACAATGTTTTGTGTTTTGTGTATGAGTTCAAACATGATCACTATTTGTCTAGACTTGTATGCCTAAAAATTAGGAGTTGCCTGAGTAGTGAATGGATTGGAGAATAATTGACTGAAGCGCAATCTTGGTTATTCAGTCATTAAATACATGAATACGCCATCTCTGACCATTGTCCTGTTATACTTGTCAATTATCAACCCGTACATCTATCCATCTAACTATCCAACTATCCGTTCTTCAGCAGTATTGGGAACAGTACAGCAAGTCATTTTAGCCTTTCTTAACCACACACTTTACATTCATCATTCATTTCATTAACATGAGTTTGGCTAATTGCTGTACGTATGGCTAAATGTCTTGCAATTGGTGGACCAAAATAGATGGATAGTATGCGTAGAAGCCGATGGAAGTAAGATAAGTAATCTTAAAGAACCAAGCTGTATCTTTTTTTTAAAGCCGTCAAGGGAATCCCTTTCAAACTCTCTTGGTCTCTGCCTTTTGTGTACTTCATGTTGTACTTTCCCATTCCCCGAAAATGACAGTTTCCTGCGACTAATTCCACTTCCTACCTCTTCTGGCGCGTCTGTTTTCACCTGGGAACCGCCTGCATTCCTCCCATGTAAATTATATAACACATAATTAGCATATCATAATTGCGTTAAAGATGGCTTTGACAGAAATCATTTCCCGTATCTAATACTGCGGTAATCACATCTTTTCCGCCATTCGCTAACACGACCTCTGGTGAGTGAGCTTCGGACATTAGTTCTTCCATGTGTGTGTGTGTGTGTGTGTGTGTGTGTGTGTGTGTGTGTGTGTGTGTGTGTGTGTCTTTGTGTGTTTGTGTGTGTGTGTGTGTGTGTGTGTGTGTGTGTGTGTGTGTGTGTGTGTGTGTGTGTGTGTGTGTGTGTGTGTGTGTGTGTGTGTGTGTGTGTGTGTGTGTGTGTGTGTGTGTTAGTCTGTGTGTGTGTGTGTGTGTGTGTGTTGTGTGTGTTTGTGTGTGTGTGTGTGTTATGTTGAGTGTGTGTGTGTGTGTGTGTGTGTGTGTGTGTGTGTGTGTGTGTGTGTGTGTGTGTGTGTGTGTGTGTGTGTGTGTGTGTGTGTGTGTGTGTGTGTGTGTGTGGGTGTGTGTGTATGTGTGTGTTCATAAAAAGACTTTACTGATACTGAAAGATTTAAATTAATTCTTTAATTTGAACTGCTACAATGATGCGTTGAACGTCTGGAATAGGAGAATTTGGACATTTGTATTGAAATCATGAATCATAATTACATCATGGCTGTCTTATGCTTGTATAAAAATGAAATGTGTTCTTCAAGATGAATAATATCCTTCTCTGAATGTAACTGTTCCTCTCATTTTCCCTGCCTCTCTCTCTCTCTCTCTCTCTCTCTCTCTCTCTCTCTCTCTCTCTCTCTCTCTCTCCCCCTCTCTCTCTCTCTCTCTCTCTCTCTCTCTCTCTCTCTCTCTCTCTCTCTCTCTCTCTCTCTCTCTCTCTCTCTCTCTCTCTCTCTCTCTCTCTCTCTCTCTCTCTCTCTCTCTCTCTCTCTCTCTCTCTCTCTCTCGCTCTCTCCCTCCCCCCTCTCTCTCTCCCTCTCTCTCTCCCTCTCTCATTGTGTCTCTCTCTCACACTACAGTTTGTTTATTTCTCTCTTACTTTACGTTTACAATGCATGGCTATCTCCCTCCCTCAGCATTGTTCAAAGATGGAATTGATTGTCTGTCTCCTCTTCTCAGCAATGATGCAACAGAGTTGACCCAGAGATAAGACCCTGTACTTACATAGCCTTGGTGTGCATGTGTGTGTTTGAGTGTGTGTGTCTGTGCTCATGCATGCATGTGTGTGTGTCCGTGCATTTGTCATTATTCAACAGCAACTATAATAGTGTAAGTGAAACCCAATTTTAAATGACAAAGAGGAGAAAGAAACCAGGAAAACAATGATTCTTACATGAACGAATCGGTAGAAAGATAGATAGATAATGCACAAGATAGATGGATAGAAATAACCTTGATTAGGCTATGTTGTAAGGGGTTGTTAAGGGTTTCTAAGTGAAGCGTGAGTAGGCCAGTGTAAAGATAGTCTTAATGCCCAGATTGAGATAAGAGTGAGGACATGCTCTCTAACAATGAGTGATTACTGCACTAACAAGACTGCCGGCTGGGGGAGGGAGCAGGAGGGGGAGCGGGGGGGGGGGGGGGCGTGTAATGTGATTGGTGCTTGTGGCTATCTATCTTAACCAATAGACAACTGACCTGGCTATTGCCCCCCCAACCCCCCCCCCCCCCCCCCCCCCAGGTCAGAGAGAGTTCACCGGGCGAGGGACAGACATTAGGTAAACCGTGGTATACACTGTTCCTCTCTGTCTCTCTCTCTCTGTCTCTCTCTTCTCGCACTCTCTCCTCCCTTATCAGTAACTCATGCACATACTTCATCATGATTACCCATACAACAGGCAAAGACACAGAATTTAAATAGTTCTTGTGCTCTCCCGTGGGAGTTCTTTTTTTCTTCCTACCTAAACAGGGAAGCAAGGCCTGCGGCCAAATGCACATCCATTCACCTGTCTGTAGTATACCGCACAGGGCCAGCACACACACACACTCGTCAATGCATAATAGAAGCACACAGCATTACTGTGTAACGCATACAGTTGAGGATCTCCATGCAGTCTTTGCTTCTAACAGCTGGTTTCATAAGCAGTGGCTTGGAAATGGACCCATTTGTCTCCGCAAATCTCCCCCGGTATGTCCCTCTCCTGTGCAGAGAGAGAGGGAGAGAGAGAGAGAGAGAGAGAGAGAGAGAGAGAGAGAGAGAGAGAGAGAGAGAAGAGGAGGGAGGGAGGGAGGGAGGGCAAGAGAGAGAGAGAGAGAGAGAGAGCACGAGAGAGATGACAGAGAGGAGAGAGAAGAAAAGAGAGAGATGAGATGAGAGAGAGAGAGAGGGGACGAAGGGGAGAGAGAGAAGAGAGAGAGAGAGAGAGAGAGAGAGAGAGAGAGAGCGAGCAAGCAGGGAAAAAAAGATAAAGACGGACATCTGTGCGTGGACAAGAGGGTTGTAGTGGTGTGTGTTCATATGTCTTAGGATGTGTGTGTGTGCGTGTGGGTTTGTGTGCGTCTAAATGGTGTGTGCCTGTGTGTGTGTGTGTGTGTGTGTGTGAATTGTTTGTGTGTGTATATATAAGTGGTGGTGGGGTGGAAGTGGACAAAGGGGGGGATGGGGGGGGTGTTGGGGCGTTGTTTCAAAGCGTGTTGAATAATGAGCACTGCTGCTCCCACAACAATCAGGGTCCTTGCTGTTTTTCGCCCAGTGTTTGGTACCTGATGTATAGCGTGTGCTGTGGGAGCGCCAGTAATAAGACCATTTGGGCCCCTCATTGGTGAGCATTAGAGGCAAATATCCTGGGCAGCCCCTTAACAGAGCCTGTGGGGGCTGGGGGGGGGTCTGGGGTGTGGGGGGATGGGGGGTGGGGTGGGGGCTGCTGCTGCTTATTTGGTGCAGGTGATGTAAGGGAAAAGCTGCCCCGGGGCCCATGAGCACTACATCAGGCTGTATGCTGAGTCGTAACACTAACATCCCTGAGCCTGTGTGTATGTTTTTATTTTTGTTCTCAGAAGAAAGTCGCGAAGAGGATTGGGTGATGAATATAACGTCTAGCTCACTTAAGCTAGGACCTATTGATAGGTTCGTAGGCGCAATTACAACTGTCATAGATATGCTGTAAGTATAATTAACACATTATTAACACGCTAGCACTGTCATTGTTGCTGTGTTTGAGATCATATGAATCGGTATCTTCGTAAGAGATAGACCTTCTTTCGGCTTGTCATGGAGGGGCGAACTGTGTGTACCATATCAAACACTTTCCTGTTTTTATTTATTAGTTTTACACGTTGACTAAGCCCCATTGGGAAATGAATTATCCAGAGCTAAGAGCAGTCTGGCTCACAGGCCGGGCAACGGAACCAGCTCCAGGTTTACTTATGGGCCGGGCACCAGGGTGAACGTGCATTGTTTGTTTTGCTTTGTGGGAGGAAACCGAAGCAGCTGGCCGCAACCAAGGTGAACACCGGGAGGAAATGCAAACCCAGGTCTGTCTCACTGGGAGCCAAACACTGCGCCACTGGGCCACCGTGGACATATGTTTTAAGATAACTCTTGACGGGGGGGGCAACACAGAGCCTGGGCCGGAAACCAAAATCTTACGGCTTGTTAACTGTTTCATAATTAGTAATTCTACTGAAGAAAACAGATTTTCGTGAGTGGATGAAGCTTTTCGATAAGTGAATTGCCACCGTGGTCAAATACACGGTGTTGATTTGAGCCTTTACAGATCATTTTTTACGGTTTACTAGATCTGGCCGTGGTTTGGTTGGCTGTTAATAGCCAATTATGTTCACACAGATCCTCGCCTCTGGCACCATGATTGGCCCAAACAAATATGAAAATATGAAAGCTAATGAAATGCCCAGTTCACCCATATTTCAGCTTGTCTGTCATCAGTCATGCGATATTAATCAAATGTCTGGTTTGTAAGACTTGTCTTACCATAATAAGCCGGTGAAGTTGTCAAACTTCTCTCACAACTTGCCTCACAATCTTAAAAAACGGCTGTGCTTAACGTTCCATATCGAATCGCCACCCCCTACGTTCAAATTCGAATGCAATTCCGCCTTCTTTCAGTTTGTCATCGTCATTTTGTAAAGTTATTTACTGTACTTCCTGACTCCCTGTGTATCTGTGACTCCTCTTGCAAAACTCCATGTCATCTGAAAACCAATGAAGGCGTACTCCCGCTCTCAGATCAAGGTAGCGCACTGCTGTTGGACTTCTTTTAGGTCAACGTCACCGCCGACGGAACATCTGTGATCTAAATTCTGCCGCTGTGTGTATTCACGTTGGAAAACAAGATGGCATTTCAGGAACACACAAGCCGAGCAATCCTTCAAGTTAACACAAACACAAACAACTCTGGGAACCAGCTTGTCTTAGACGTATCAGCACTGTTGAGGTGTTTGTGGAAAGTGTATTTACACATACACATGTAGGCACCGGTGTGTGTCAGCCTCTCTTGGCTGGGGTAAATCTGATGTCTCTATCAGTATGAATGGTGCAAAGTGAATACAGCTACCTTGACTTGTGTGCGATAGACTTACACACACACAGACACAAACACATGCATGCCCGCATACACACACACACACACACACACACATACACACACACACACACACACATACAGACACAGAAACATAAACACACGCACACCACTCCATATTTATTAACTGATATGTCTAGCCAATTGCTTAAAGTTAAACATATAACAGACAACAATGTACTTCAATTGATGCGTTGAGTTGATGCCACATAAATATACGAGTAGACTGAATGTGTGGCAATCATCTCATAGTTATCGATTATTTCCAACTAGATGCAAAGGCAGCATGGATTGCCAGTAATTATAAATGCTAGTGGATTAGGAGACTAATATGTAATATTTTGGACACACACAGGTAATACTAAACAAGAATAAGTTAATAGTTACAAATAACTGTGCACTGTATTCTTAAAACCTACAAACAAAACATGCTGGATGAAGACAGATACCCTATAAGAAAATACTATTAAAATAAAATAGCTTGGATTATTTTCACTTTGGATGGCAAGGGAATTTCAGGTGTTCACCAACAGAAAATGTGAACGACTTGGGAGTGTCTTGTGTTTAACAAAGTGTATTCTGTATCTCCCAGCCTGCTCGAGCTTGTAAACACACAGACACTGAGTTAATGTCGGCTGTCCTGAAGAGGAAAATGGCTGTTAAGTGAACGTCTTTTCAAGGAAGCAACAAAGCAATAACTCACTCTCTCTCTCTCTCTCTCTCTCTCTCTCTCTCTCTCTCTCTCTCTCTCTCTCTCTCTCTCTCTCTCTCTCTCTCTCTCTCTCTGTCTCTCTCTCTCTCTCTCTCTCTCTCTCTTCTCTCTCTCTCTCTCTCTCTCTCTCTCTCTCTCTCTATATAAATATATATTATATATATATATATCACTATGTGTCATTCTCTCTCTCTCTCTCCCCCCCCCCCCCCCTCTCTCTCCTCTCTCTCTCTCTCTCTCTCTCTCTCTCTCTCTCTTCTCTCTCCTCTCCTCCCCCTCTCTCCCCCCCTCTCTCTCTCTCTCTCTCTCTCTCTCTCTCCTCTCTCTCTCTCTCTCTCTCTCTCTCGCTCTCTCTCTGAAAAAGGGTGGGGTGCATCGTGATCTAGGGAGAAGTGAGGGCCACAGAACAAGAACGAGAGACATAGAGGAATGGAGAGAAGGAGGGAGAGAGAAAGGGGAGTGAGAGCAGAAGAGGGAGATGGAGAGAAGGGGGGAGGGAAAAATCTCAATTTCATGGAGAGGTAATCAGTCAGGGTGTTGAAGGATTATGCCTATGGCAGGGAAAATGGTGTTATGAACAACTGACACATCATCATAGACACACACACACATACACACACACACACACATATACACACATACACACACACAAACACACACAAACACACACACACACACGCACACAGTGTCTCCCCATCTGACTGATTCTAACTGTAGTTTCATTAAGTGTTCATTTATTACGAATGAGCATACAGATGTGTGTAAGTGTGCGTCTGTTTGTGTGCGCAGCCCCCCCCCACGCGTGTATGTGTATGTTTGTAGGTGTACCCTCCCTTTGTGCAAGCCAATAATCTACGAGTGTGGGACGGGTTAGTAGTGAGCGAGTGCGTGCATCTTTACGCGTGTGTGTTTGTCTATATGTGTGTGTGTGTGTGTGTGTGTACGTGTACGTATGTGCTTCTGCAGGCAAAGGGGGCCGGGTGGGGGTGGGGGGGTCGGGGGTGGTTGTGCGGCTGTGTGTAGCTGCAGAGAGCGAGGAGGAGGAGAGGCGGAGAGGGAAGAGGAAGAGGAGGAGAGGAAGAGGAGGAGGAGGAGGAGCGGAGGGAGGAGCGAGAGGAGGAGGAGAGGAGTGAGAAGGAGGAGGAGGAGGAGGAGGAGGAGGAGGCAGAGTGGGGGATAAGCACTCTTTGAGTGGCAAGTGTACACGGATAGCTCCACATCAACTGCCAATATGTTGCGGGGCCTCGGTAACAGGCGGAGGTCTCCGGGGAGAGGCTGCGGCAGAGCGGGCCGGCAGCAGACGGAGAGGAAAACAATTTCTGGTGCCAATAACCTCGAGCGGCGCAGATGAAAAATGTTTTAATATTTGCAGCTGCTTTATGGCGGCTGGCCGTGACAGTGATGGAGTCAATGTCAGCTTTTTTTTCCCTTTAAATGTCATGCTCTGTCTCGGGCTGTCAGACTCCTAACCCCCCCCCCCCCCCCCCACACACACACACACACATGCACACGCCTATGTCGATGAGTGTGTGTATTTGCCTGTGTGTGTGTGTGTGTGTGTGTGTGTGTGTGTGTGTGTGTGTGTGTGTGTGTGTGTGTGTGTGTGTGTGTGTGTGTGCTTATGTCTGTGTATGTTTGTAACCA
>OLKM01001634.1:35097-47597 GCA_900291075.1 Melanogrammus aeglefinus
GAGAGAGAAATAAAAGGAGAGAGGAAGAGAGCGAGGGAGAGATACAGAAAGAAAAGAAAGAGAGCGATAGATCGGGGGAGAGAGAAAGAGAGCAAACAAAGAGAGCATGTAATAACACTTTCTGATAGCATCTGTTGGCTAACATGTTAAGGGAGAGGTTGTCACGGTAATGATGGACACGATTAAATATAAATATGCTAAGGATGTCTCCAAATCACTTCCAATAAAACAAATAGAAGGAAGAAGAAACTTAGGAGGACTAAGCATGAGCATTAAGCCTTAGAATTTGTAAAATAATTGTGGTAAGGTGTAGTGCTGGTCTTAGTGTAGGAGTATAATCCATGAATTCTTAGTGCTAAAGTTAGCTGTAGAATGTTTTTGGTGCAAGACACACACGTTCACTCGAAAAGCTACATCTGAGTGGAAGAGGTTTTTCCTGCGCTCCACCTTAGATGGCTGTTTCATGTGTCTCCTTTGTAAAGAAGCATTTGAAAATGATTTTGATATATTATGAAGAAAAGTTTGTCTTTAACACATACACTGTATTAGAGGTAGTCTATAAAGAAAAGTAGGCTTAGTAGACCGTAATTAAGTCCTTAATATATTTCAAATTTATATAAATATTCATTAAACACTGTTTTTTTAATTCGCAGTTGTTGGGCTTACCATATTTTTGGTCAAGCGGCGAATAATTTTGTTTTGAAGTGATTACAGATAAAGATACAAGTGTACTATTTACGCACAGATCGTTTTGTTGAATTTAAATGAATGAAATTTGTGAATGGTATTTAATCTAAAACCATGCTTGAAAATAAGCCTGACTTGGCCCCCTTTTTTTTTTTTTGGAGCGCCACATGTTGCTGTGGAAGTGTAATCTGCTAATCGTGTTATTCCTTTGGCTTGGCTAACACTCCACTTGTAAAGAATATTGCTGATGAGACGGAGGAGAATGTACAAGGTTGAACAAAGGTTGAAAGCTAACTTTGAAATGCAAAATAAAAAAAAACACACCCAATACAAGCTCATTGAAGTCTGTACCGCGGGATGGAAAATATTAAAACTGAAACAAAATAAGAAGGAAAATAATGCAGTTTGACAACCAACTCTATTCAGGTTGCTGTCAACACTGGTCACCATGGCAGCACTGACTGACATCACCTGACAGCAATTAGGAAGGAGTTTTGAGTGAGGGGAGGGGGTGTGGTGAGTGAGTGGGTGACATAAAAAAGGTGAGGCCCTATAGTTTCAATCCTTTTATTTTAACACATGGAATTGGCCTTCCTGAGATGGAGAGCTGTGAGAAGATCTATGTCGAATAGATTGATGGACTCCAAAGCAAGGGGAAACACAAGAGAGAGAGAGAGAGAGAGAGAGAGAGAGAGAGAGAGAGAGAGAGAGAGAGAGAGAGAGAGAGAGAGAGAGATTGTGAGAGGGGAAAACAGAGGAGAGAGAGAGAGAGAGAGAGAGAGAGAGAGAGAGAGAGAGAGAGAGAGAGGGAGAGAGAGAGAGAGAGAGAGAGAGAGAGAGAGAGAGAGAGAGAGAGAGAGAGAGAGAGAGAGAGAGAGAGAGAGAGAGAGAGAGAGAGAGAGAGAGAGAGAGAGAGAGAGAGAGAGAGAGAGAGAGAGAGAGAGAGAGAGAGAGAGAGAGAGAGAGAGAGAGAGAGAGAGAGAGAGAGATTGTGAGAGGGGAAAACAGAGGGAATATGAGTAAGTATAGAGAAGGAGAGAGGGATTGAGGAAAATATATAGGGAGACTGCACAACAAAACTAGTAAACTCACTCACACACACATGACTCTGTCTTCCCCTGTTGGCTATAGGAGGAGACAGAATGCTAATGTAAGAGTGGTGCTTGCTAAATTACCCCCAACGTAGCATCATGCTAATAAAACCAGGATGCTGTAAAAATGCATTACTGTCATCTCATTGTCTGGGCAGACAGACATGAGCCAGGAAAAAGACGCCGCTACTTTGTCTTACATACACGCACTTACACAAATGGACACACACACACACACACACACACACACACACACACACACACACACACACACACACACACACACACACACACACACACACACACACACACACACACACACACACACACACACACACACACACACACACACACACACACACCACACACACACACACACGCACAAACACATATTCTCACTAGCCCGCACACACACACACACACACACACACACACACACACACACACACACACACACACACACACACACACACACACACACACACACACACACCACACACACACACACACACACACACACACACACACACACACACACACACACACAAACACACACATATTCTCACTAGCCCACACACACACGCACGCACACACACGCACACAACACACAGATATACACGCATCTTCTTACAAACATGCGCACACGGACACACACATACATACATGGTCATACAAGTGGACAGGAAAGCTCTTTTTTTTTTTATAAATGCAGCAGATGGCATCTTCCAACTGAGAGAAGAGAGCTTGAGGCGAGTGTGAGGAATCAGGTTGTGGGACTCTGCTCCAGGGATTTTTTCGTTCAAATGCTATGTTGTTGTCTCTAAGCAGCCCTAGGACTGTTTATCCAGTTATTTTCCATTTACCTGAGATAATATGACTCGATAAGAAATATTTTTCAGGACAATCCAATCTTTATTCATTAAGGTAACCTGGAAGCATTGGAATAGATTTATTTTTTGTGTACCGAGTTGGCCTGGACCGCTCCATATACTAATGGAAGACGCTTGGCCTTTAGGACACAACGGTCTGCTCATTGACCCGAATGTATTTGAAAGCTTGTGTTTGCCTTTGGACGATAAGAGGACGACTCGGTAGTGGTGAACTAGGTGCATGTTGTTCCTTCCTCTTAATGCATTTCTTTTTTTTTTTAAACCGAAAATGGAAAGAAGACAGTAAAAAATGACATGCAAACAGCCAATGGGATTTAAAAAGAAGGGCAAATGAGCCCCACTTGGGGTTTTCGAGTCAAATAAAATTCTGGAACATGTAGTAGCTTGCCTTAGCAAGAGCTTGAGAACTCAACAAGTTTTCTGATCCGGCTATCAAGAAGGCTTTGCTGGTTGAGTCAAGTGCCTAAGCACAGTTTTTAAAGATGAAAGAAGCAGGCAAACAAACAGCGAGGAGAGAGAGAGAGAGAGAGAGAGAGAGAGAGAGAGAGAGAGAGAGAGAGAGAGAGAGAGAGAGAGAGAGAGAGAGAGAGAGAGAGAGAGAGAGAGAGAGAGAGAGAGAGAGAGAGAGAGAGAGAGAGAGAGAGAGAGAGAGAGAGAGAGAGAGAGAGAGAGAGAGAGAGAGAGAGAGAGAGAGAGAGAGAGAGAGAGATGGATACACCTTCATTGTGCATCGTTTGAAAGCTGCCTTTTAGTAAGCATGCCGTCAGGATAGATGCCAGCATGCTATCTGCCTGCGCTGTGAGCCCCAAGGCTTTGATGTACAACCCTTTATCTATTGACTGTTGCCTCACCCTCAACGCCACGGCGCCAAATCAGTCCCGAGCGGGATACGGTACGCTATAGAGATGCACGCCATCACACCGAGCATGCATAGGATCAATACAACAACTTTTTTGGCATTTTTTATAAACCTAGTGGAGTGTTGTGTTGACCAGCTATTATCTGTGAAAATCATTAGCATTTGAGGTGGTAGGTTAACTGTTTGACCCGTGGTTATACGGATAGTGTTAAGAGATCATTAGATATTGATATAGTGTAGCACGCATGTTACTAAACATGTGTTGAGGCTTTCATACTTTGTTGTGATGTACTCACTCCTACTATGTATGTACTTAACCACCACAAATTAACTTTCTGAATGTATAAAAAAAAGATTGTTAATTTGTAATTATGTGCTTTAATTGTTTTCAGCCTCACCTCTTTTTCTGTACTGTTTCTGTACTTCTTCATATTGAAATAGCTTTCCTGCCAATGCACAGATGTAAACAAATCCAACGTGTATGTATCGGGAAATCATAAGAAGCAGTACATTGGTTGTCGTGGCTGGAATGTCTCATAGCAGGAGCCGCCGTGTTGGCACTTATATTTGCATAACGATAACAGAAGTTGAACTTTTGTTCCCGCCCCTTCGACGCCCCACGGACCCCGGCCCGGTTGTGAACATGTGTGAGGGCCACGGTGATGTAATTTCTAGTTTGCACATTTCCCACGGTGCACTGCGACTGTACATAAGGTCCGACTGATCCTTAGGGTCCAGCCCGGACCAGACGCGATGCATCAGGATTGACATGGCAGCACTGTGGGAGTTTACATCAGTGTCGATGGAAGTGCTTAAAACCAAGAAATTGAAATTCCACAGGAGTCAGTTTTACTGACAGTACTCACTGTATGTTGATTTGCCAATTACACGTCAAAGCACACACGTGTGCTTGTTTGCATAAAGTTTACTGAAGTACGACTCTTGTCGCGCCCATCAACTCACCGCAAGCCCCAGAACTCATGTGAGCCTTTCCTACATCCCTTCGCCCGCGTGACATTGCATCCAATACAAAGTGAAATGGAGGCGTAACCAATAGACAAAGTGCCTGGGCCGGCCAGATAGCAGTTGACCAACAAAAAAACGTTTAGACTGGAAAGCTATTTGATTTAGAAAAACGGGCCGCTTGTCTAACTGAGAAATGTAGTTAATTTAGTAACGCTGCTACTTGTAGCGTAACCGCTGCCCAACACTGATTATCAATTACGGTATTGAGCCCATTGTTTTCATCATTGGAATGAGGTGATTCCTAACACGACTCAACCAATGATGGCATTCTATCTCATTTTCAATGTGCATTCATTTGACGTATACTGCAAATCATTCTATTTGAAACTCTGAGGGTAGACTGCAAAGCTGCTGTGCATTTTTGGAACTTGGAAGAGAACTCAAAATAAACGGGCCCTAGTGGAAAAATCTATGCTTGCTTGCTGGTTACAGCTCTGACCAAATCCCCCTGTCTACCTGCACTCTATTGCTGCGTGTTCCCCAGTCTCCCTAGTTTTTATTTCCACTGACTATCTGTCCACCATAATTATCCAGACGCAGACTCTTTGTCCTTCTGAGTGTCGTTCTGTGTTAATGTGTGTTCTCTCGCCCGTACTCTCTCTCACACTCTCTCTCTCTGTCGCTCTCCTTCTCTCACTCTCGCTCTCTTTATCATCCGTTGCTCTCTATCACCCTCTCTCTATCCCTCCCCCATGTCCCTCTCTCTCTCTCTCTCTCTCTCTCTCTCTCTCTCTCTCTCTCTCTCTCTCTCTCTCTCCTCTCTCTCTCTCTCTCTCTCTCTCTCTCTCTCTCTCTCTCTCTCTCTGTCGTTCTCCTCTCCTTCTCTCGCTCTCTTTATCATCCGTTGCTCTCTATCTCCCTCTCTCTATCCCCCCTCTCTCTCTCTCTCTCTCTCTCTCTCTCTCTCTCTCTCTCTCTCTCTCTCTCTCTCCTCTCCTCTCTCTCTCTCTCTGTCTCTCTCTCTTCTGTCTCTCTATACCCTCTCTCTCTCTATCATCCTCTCTCTCTCTCTCTCTCTCTCTCTCTCTCTCTCTCTTCTCTCTCTCTCTCTCTCTATCCCCCTCCTCTCTCTCTCTCTCTCTCTCTCTCTCTCTCTCTCTCTCTCCCTCTCTCCCTCCCTCTCTCTCTCTCTCTCTCTCTCTCTCTCTCTCTCTCTCTCTCTCTCTCTCTCTCTCTCTCTCTCTCTCTCTCTCTCTCTCTCTCTCTCTCTCTCTCTCTCTCTCTCTCTCTCTCTCTCTTGCGCGCGCTCCTCATCCCTCTCTCAGTGCCACTAGCGAAGTGCTGTAATGGTGGTGCCTGGCCCTGGGTGGCGATGCTGTGTTCTCTCCCAGGACTGGAGCAGACCTGGAAATATGGCTGCCGGGAGAGGAGGTGGCAGATGGCTGACAAGGCATTTTTACCCATAACGCCCCAGTAAAACTTTAACTCCCAGAGATTTAGTGCTAGCGCGCTGCACTTAGCAAGCTGCAGCCGCTGGCTTTTTTTTTTTTCTTCTTCTTCCTCTTCCCTCTTTTTTATGTTTTTTTTTTGTCCTCCTCCGTAGTCCCAAACTGATGGTTTTGCAGGCGGTGCATAAACATGCTTTATTGATTGCGCTGTTAAAAGATTCAAGAGGTCAGTATCAATTAGCAAAAGACAGTTTTAGAGGACAAATAAAAAAAAAGCGGAAAAGTTGCTCAAACGTCATCATTGATTTTTAGAGGATAACAGAGCAGGACAAATTAAATTATTCATTGTGTCATAATGTTGACTGATGAGAACGCTGGACAATAATTTGTAAATTTAAGGGTTCCCAGGCAACAATGGCAATTAGTTGTTTTAATTCACCCGTTAACATTCTCCAAGGGGCAGAACGGACCCATATCTCTCTATTTGTCCCAGACAAGAGCACAGTGAAAGTCATGCACGCTAGCCCTATCGTCCACAGAGGAAGCAGTTGACGAATGACGTGAAGCCAAAGTATTATGACTACATTCCCTATGTAACCTCAGCCTGTAGGTCCCTCTCTCTCTCTCCCTTTCCCTTCTCTCTCTATCACTATATGACCGTCGCTTAAGACTGCCTGGCGTCGGAAAAGCAAGGCAGACTTCATCACTGCAGGGTGATATGTGGGCTAATAAAAAGCCTAAGAAATAAAAACATAATATATAATAATTTCTTGCTCTCACAGACGATATAGAGAAAGACAGAGAGATTGAATAACTGAACATTATAGGACTCTTGATGACACTCTTCTACATCTGTGCACTCTAGCGAGCCTTGTGGCATGAAGTGTGTGTGTGTGTGTGTGTGTTTGCATGTATGTGTGTATGTGTGCTTCTGATAGCCACAAGGTGAGTTTTTTTGTGATTGTATTCTTTGTTAGTTAACAGTGCATGTCTGTCTTTCGAGGACCGTGAACAACCAGCCCAGAAGTCATAACATAAGAGCGGGCTTTCCATTGTTTTTACCTCTGAGCCTTCTTCATATCAGTACTCCTCCACGCTCACTCTCCCTAACTCAATAGACAACAATGAGTTCACGGAAAGACAGAATAAACAAAAGCTATCGCTCTTCGACAGTACATAACCCCTATGTGTGAGTTTGTCCTTATATACTTATTCTCTGGCAGTGATAGTATTAGCGGGAGTCGTCAACGACAGAGGTATCGTAACAAATATTCTAAATATTCTACAAAGTAAGAACCGGGTTTGCAGTGCAGCCTAAATCATCTTTGAGTTTACTTCATAATCAGTCACAGGCGATTCACCTCTCGGCGTGGGGTGCACCCCGAAGACCTCTCACCAGGCACCCTATCGTCCCGGGCCTTCGAGACAGAAGAGCAATGGTCTGTCCCGTCACCCACGGGAGACTGTGCAGTGTGCACCCTGCATGGACCAGCCTTTATCTCTCTCTGAGCTTCAACACGATATAGGGGGAAAAAAAACACACGCATACATAAATAAATAAATAAGAAATAAAGAAATAACACCAGACTCTTATCTCTGCCACACTTTATAAAAAGCATTTATCATAAAGTGCATTATGTATTTATCACACCGGGGCTGGGAGCAGGATCAGGTGGGGCGGGGGGAAGCTAAGACCCCATTTCCGTGGAGACTGTGGTCAGTGACCAAAGCAGAGCCCGTTTTTTGTTATGTTACACTTTATATATAGCTTTATTTTTATCCTATTAAAATCGCAGCTGTGCTTGGGAGTTAATTCCTGATCCAAGTTGGTGTATTTTAACACATATATATATATATATAATATATATATATATATATATATATATTATATATATATATATATATATATATATATATATATATATATATATATAATATATATATATATATATATATATATATATATATATTATATATTATATATATATTATATATAATGATAAATGTGCTGGAATTTCTCAATTTCTCTTTCTCTCTTTAATATTTCTGTCATGCTCCTCACCCACTTGACCATTCTGCTATTGAAGTCACTTTTTAATAGCTAATATCATCAGTCATTATAATCATTTAATACATCTACGTTGCCACTGCGCCCCATAGCCAGTCCCAAATCTTGTATCTGCTGGTTTCTCATAAATATATATATATTTTTATTTTCTTTCTCTATACCATCTGTTGAGAATTGGGCTGCTTGCCACGTATAAAAGTATATGAGGTAGATATGGGTGGTACATTTATAAATGAAAGTGAAGAATCTATAAAGGCAGTATTTGTGTTATCAATCTGCTTTTTAGCTTGCGAGGTGTAGAAAGTCAACTGTATTGCACCAAAGGGCCATTACTGATACTAGGTCTGCGATGTCTAAATACTTATCTGTGCATTTGCCTAAAATATATATATATAGTTTTTTTTTACTATCACTAAAATATAATAAGAAAATGTATCTGGATACAGAAAATAATTCGCAATGGTCTGATAACTTCCTACATGAAAGGCTACTGTTGATAATATTACGTATTGCTCGTCGTCATCTTTACGGATGCGGTATAGAGCTGCTATGAAAACTCTATACACAACCGCTGGGGTGCAACAAAGTGAGTTGTGATCGTGGAAGAGCACAAAGGGAAAGCATACGCTCACATCTTCTTAAAGATGTTGCTAGGAAATGTACACTGTTAATCTTCCTTCCCCTTTGGTTTGAATTGTGCTCGCTAAGTACAAGAGGACTTAATCAAGCTTAAAAATAACAAAACAAACAAACAGATAAAAAACCTGGGGTCCTGGGAGAACTCATTAAAGGCCTTGTCAAACTCCAAGAGACTACATAATTACTTTACCAAAATAAAAATGCAAAGCTTTTTAATTTATATTTTCTTCCTTTCTCTCACTCTCTCTTGCGCGCACTCTATTATTTTAGAATTAATGCTGAACTAAGGGTGTTAAAACTTTTCCCACTTTGAAAAGTTTGATTGAGCAGAGGAAGAGCTATTCGGTCGGATGAACGGGGAGCGCTGCTATGACCAGTGTAATTGTAGAGAATGGGTTTGGTTACATAAGAAGGGAGCACAATTATTCTGTGTGTGTGTGTGTGTGTGTGTGTGTGTGTGTGTGTGTGTGTGTGTGTGTGTGTGTGTGTGTGTGTGTGTGTGTGTGTGTGTGTGTGTGTGTGTGTGTGTGTGTGTGTGTGTGTGTGTGTGTGTGTGTCTGTGTGTGTGTGTCTGTGTCTGTGTGTGTGTCTGTGTGTGTGTGTGTGTGTGTCTGTGTGTGTGTGTGTGTGTGTGTGTGTGTGTGTGTGTGTGTGTGTGTGTGTGTCGGTCTGTGTGTGAGTGTGTCTATGTGTGTGTGTGTGTCTGTGTGTCTGTGTGTTTGTGTGTGTGTGTGTTTATGTATGCGTTTGTGTGCGTGTGTCTCTATGTGTTTGTGTGCTGGGTGGTGGCAGATGAAAAACACGCATATTTCCTTCCCTTCATTAAAAGACAGGAAATCAGGGCCCACTGACAGGCAAATGAAACAAGATCTGGTAAATTTCTATAAATAAATCTTTTTTTTTTGTCATTTTAATTACTAGATCAACCGCGGCTCACATGGACAGCCGAGCCATCAATCTTTAATTAATGTCACGCTTTGCGGATTGCCGCGATGCCGGTCCCTGATTGAAAAATAAGCTCAATGATATTTCTATTAAAGTTTGTTTTATTAATAACACGTCAGGGCTTTTAAAAAACATGTCTCGGCGAGAGCGCACCAATCGTATGGAACATAAAAAAAAGATAGAGCTTTCGCATTTAGCTCACTGTGTCGCACACTTACACAGATCCGCTTAATTATTTCTCCTTGCATAATTTTGCCGTTTCGTAATCCTTGCATCAAAGATCTTGTTGCATGATTTATGATTGACTGACTCCTTCGTGTTAGTTAACGCCAACGCCTTTTATTGAATCTTTTTTTAAAGGGATTTGTTGCTTGCCAAACTGACCGTTAACATTGTATTAAACAGAAATGTACACACAAAACCTGTAGGTTGAAAGGAGAACACAAAGACCAAACACATCTTGACACAGAGATGGTTAGGGTTTTAGGTCATGGAGCTGAAATAATATGTCCATGTCCATCAATGGCTCCATTTTGCAGAGGTACAGGTTCAGAAAGTAAAATCCTTTATTTTTTATTCTAGAGAACCATCTGATTTTTTGTAATTTTGGTTGCTAATTACAGTGAGGAGACAGATCTAGAAAAAGATTTAATTTGTTTTACTGCAAGGTGGAACAACGCATTGTGCTTAGTTTTTCTGGAAAACCCCACATAGTATGAAAATACATTCTGCCGTTATCACTCCAAAATGAAAGCCATTTTGAAATATGAATATAGTTTTCTTTCTCATTTGCCTAATTAACTTCTTATTGATGGCCAATTGATGAGCCCCAATAATCTCTTTGGTGTGTAAAGTTGGTAGCAACAGGAAGTGAATTATGAGTTCTGTCACATTTTCTTTCATGTGATTTTGTAGCCACAACGAGGTCATAAAATAAAAGGTCTTGGAAATGTTTTTGTCCTGGACAAAACATTTCACTGTTTGTTTTGTTTGGGGGCAAATAAAGCTTTTTTGTCCCATTATAATTGTTGTTATTTTCCTTCCCTCCCAAGATGAACCCATGGCGCCTCCTGGTTAAGTCATCAATTACTCAAACACGGACCCACGCTATCGCTCCCCTACCATCTGGGCACCACACCTCGCTGTCCTGAGGCCCTCCTGCGCAAAATAATGACAACCTTCCCCCTCTTTTGTCGTAAATTTACGACCCAACCGAGCCATTTTTCACCGCTTATCGTATGGTGCCGTTTGATCTCTCTGTATCTCGTTTGTTCTATCTTTTCTCCGTTTTCCTTTTACCCTCACCCCAACACCGTTTTCTCCTTTTTTTATTTGAAACATAGCTTACCAGGGCGTCTGGGCATGCCGGTGCATAAATCTTTTCGTCGTCAGAGCGCGTGGACCGACACACACAATACGTCGGTTGGTTGTTGTGGATGCCATTGCCCGCAGCTCAACAGCTCCATCCCTCCCGGGACACCAGCCCTTCGGACCCCTAGGCCCGACAGTAAAAGGAAAGCAGAGGAGGGGGAGAACAGAGGGAGATTCAAATCGTTTAATGTTACCCTAGGTAGGAAAAAAAAAAGTATCTATATTTTGCCTTGCTCATGGTGAGCCTCTCCCTCTTCTGGTGGGTTGCGGTCTCCCTGTTTTGACTTCACGTCAGGCTCTTGTGCAACGTGATCAGGGCCTCTAGTGCAGTGCGATCATGGCGTCGTGAACGTCCTGATCTGATGTCACCCCTTTGTGTGTCTGATGTCAGCAAAACGACCCCCAAAGAGTAGCTTAGTTCCCTTTATTCTTAAAATTGTTATTCATACAAAGAAGAAGGGGGGGGTGAAAAATGGAGAGGAGGGCATTTGTCTTCATTGGATGGCAAATGATGAAATGAGAAACAGTGCTAGGTCTGTGAGTGCCCGTGAGAGTGATTGCTGTGCGCCAAGGGCGATCTCCCTGCATCCCCCCCCCCCGGCTACGACAGGCACTTTGCATAGACATATTTCTGCTCTCTGCTCGTCTGGCTGTTATTTTGGTCTCCTTAATGAAAAAGAACACAAATGGTCCAAAGTGCTGACAATACAAGCCTCGCCACTCCTGATAGGCCAGCAGCAGAGAGAGAGAGAGAGAGAGAGAGAGAGAGAGAGAGAGAGAGAGAGAGAGAGAGAGAGAGAGAGAGAGAGAGAGAGAGAGAGAGAGAGAGAGAGAGAGAGAGAGAGAGAGAGAGAGAGAGAGAGAGAGAGAGAGAGAGAGAGAGAGAGAGAGAGGGGGAGAGGGAGAGGGGGGGAAGAGAGAGAGAGAGAGAGAGAGAGAGAGAGAGAGAGGGAGAGAGAGAAGAGAGAGGGAGAGAGAGGGAGAGAGAGGGAGAGAGAGGAAGAGAGAGGAAGAGAGAGGGAGAGAGAGGGAGAGAGAGGGAGAGAGAGAGAGAGAGAGAGAGAGAGAGAGAGAGAGAGAAACACAAAGGCTAAAGAGAAGGCTCCTCGGGGCCTGATCGGATTCTGATTCCGTTTTTTTCTCCTTTACTGACTGCCTCGGCTTGCCGTCGCAATCCCCTCCAAAAAACACAAGTGACTTAATCTCAACTTTAATCCTGGCTACGGACCCGAGGAAGAGAGTCAGAGGAGGAGGAGGAGGAGGAGGAGGAGAGGCAGAGGAGCAGAGGAGGGTGAGGGCGAGGCCCAGCAGGCGAGGAGAAGGACGCGGGGCGGTAGACGGCCTTCATCAACAGTTTATCGGCAGACATCGTCTCTCGTCTGTTGCCACTGTGGTGGCTATATTTCCTTACCGAAATGACACTTTAATTAAACAAATTAGATTGAAAATCGGGTGGAGGGGAATGTGTTTGAGGGTGGGGGGGGGGGGGGGGGGTGATGGAGTGGGGGGTAGTTGAGAACCCGGAGGGGTGGGACG
>OLKM01001634.1:57597-60475 GCA_900291075.1 Melanogrammus aeglefinus
GCTTTCCTACAGCTAAATACTTCTTAAGCCTCATGGTGACTTAACCATGGCGGGCAGCCTAAGGCCACCGCTCAGTGGCCGCAGTAATGACTTGGGGCTGGGGTCCGGACATGCCCCACCACCCCCACCCCCCACCCCCATCCCCACCCCACCACCCATCCACCCCCAACCTGATTACCAATAGCTGCATTTATTGTTTTCTAATCAGCGGTTCTTCGGTTGCTTCGATCACTCAGTTAGTAATGGAGATGTCAATACTAGTGACTCTGTACGCCCCCCCACCACCCCCACCACCACCGCGCCGCCGCACCGACACCGGCACCCAGCTCAGAGCACTCCCGGTGTCGTCGTCGCCCCCCCCCCCTCCATACTTTACTCTACCTCTGCCTTTTTGTCCCCGCATCCATTCCCTCCCCACACATCGCCGCCACGCCACTAGAAAACCCTTTCTCATTAATCACGCATTACAATTGAAAAGACTTCAAACCGTCAGATACTGCAACACATTTACACTCGCGCACGTAGGGGGACGCGCGTGCACACTGCTAGCACGGTCAAGCGCGCACAAACACATGCGCACCTACACACACACACATGCAGAGTGGAGCACACACGCACACGCGCGCACACACACACACACACACACACACACACACACACACACACACACACACACACACACACACACACACACACACACACACACACACACACACACACACACACACACAAACCTACACACACAGACACACAGGCACACACACACACACACACACACACACACAGACACACCTACATCGTTTTCCACCCACACATGCAGTTTCTCTGACACACATTTACTACACAAGCGCACACATGCAGTGACACACGGGCTCACTCACACATGCACTCATGTAATCTCTCTCAGACGTTATACTACATGACCTCAAATAAACATACCCATGCACACGCACACACATACACGCAAACCTATAAACACATCGCATGCATGCAGTCTCTCTCTCAAAGCTGCATCCACACCCGCTAAACCATCTCACACACACACACACGCACACACACACACACCCACACACACACACACACACACACCCACACGCACGCACAAATAAAAACACATTCACAGTCTGACACACTCACACACACAAACACATACATGCACTCACACGCACACACACGCACGACACACACACCCAAACAGATGCATGCACACACAGCTGATCATGCACACACATACACAGCCTCACACACACACACAAACACACACAAACACACACACGCAAAACACACACACACAAACACGTACACACACCCACACGCGCGCAAACGCACGTACACAAACGCATGCACAGTCTCACACTTGCACATTCACATTTATTTCCTTCCCCCTTCGCCTTCCCCTCGGCTCCCTTCCCCGCTCCCTCCCCCCCCCCCCCCCCCCCCCTCTCTGTACATTAGCGGTCAAGCAGCCAAAATGTCGTCTTGTCAGAGAGGCAGCTCCATTGATTAGCACTTCCAGCCTCTGTTCTGGCCCAGGAATTACCCCTCTAATCTTGTAGTGAGTTATTTGCCGGAGACCAATCAGCCTGATCAGACGAATTACCCTCTCAGTAACTGCCTAGATGCCCTAACAACTCTGCACTCTCTCCCAACACGTGTACTCACCCACACACACAATACACACACACAAACACACACACACACACAGACACACTCAGCCACACACAGGCTCTCTCTCTCCCTCGCTCTTTCACACACATTCACACACTCTAACAAACATATATACACCAAGTACGTACACACACTGCTTCTTTCTATCACACACAAATGGACGCATACAATCATCACTCGGACAAATGTAGAGGACAAGTTGACGCGCACATGCACACATCCAGAGACACATATATGCACGATAAAAAAACATTAACAACATTAAACAGCGTAGTGTTCAAAAGTGACATCATGCAGTCTATAACATCTATAACAAAGCAAAATTGGGGCATTTAACACAAACCATTGCTTGCTTGTAATAATCTATTGTATCCAAACATAGTATATATACATTTTAGGGATTGAAAAACAGTTCTATCCAGACCTTTTTGTGGATCACTATGTTTTTCCTCACAGAAGCAGCAGTTTGGTTGCTGCATCATAACCCACAGACAAAGCCCGGCTGTATGCGTCGTGTGTGTGTGTGTGTGTAGGGTGGGGGTGTGGACGGCATTGGAGGCCACCCTGTCCCACAGCACACGTCACTACCCTCTGAGTGTCTCCCAGCCCTGGAGCATGTGGACGACTGCGGCTTCTCAGCGCTCTCGGGTAGCCACTAACCCACACCGCGGAGACGTTCTCCGTAATTGGCTACAGGACCACATGAAAGCCATACGTTAGGGTAACAGGAAGTGATTCAACATTTTTTTTCCCCCCCCCTGTCAAGCGGCTTTTCCTGTTTCACGGGGCCCTAATGAGATTTAGGGCTTCAGAGTAAACTTCTGTTTAGCTTGGGCTGTCTCCACTTGGCGTAGGTGTGCATTAGGAGAAGTAAGAAATGTAAAAAAAAGGAAAAGGGGAGGAGGAGGAGAGATACGGGACGTGGTCGGGCGAGAGAGTGAGAGTAAAAGAGAGAGAGAGAGAGAGAGAGAGAGAGAGAGAGAGAGAGAGAGAGAGAGAGAGAGAGATCCCGGGAGAGAGAGAGAGAGAGAGAGAGAGAGAAGAGAGGAGAGAGAGAAAAAGAGAGAGAGAGAGAGAGAGAGTGAGAAAGAAAGAAAGAAAGAAAGAAAGAAAGAAAGAAAGAAAGAAAGAAAGAAAGAAAGAAAGAAAGAAAGAAAGAAAGAAAGAAAGAAAGAAAGAACGAAAGAATGAATGAGAGAAAGAAAGAAAG
>OLKM01001634.1:88063-95968 GCA_900291075.1 Melanogrammus aeglefinus
CTGGGGGAAAATAAAGAGTTGGTAGCAATAGACGATAATTACAGTCTTCTCTCTCCCTCTCTCTGTCTCTCTCAGCGCCTCGCTCTGTCTCTCACTCATCCCTCTCCCCGTGGTCCCCCCCAGTGCCGCGATGCACACAGGATGGATGCCGTTGAAGCCACAAACTGCAGCATTTGGGTCCATTACGTCTGCAATGAGTGGAGATGCGAGCAACATCTGGTGTCTGAGCTGTGATAGAGAGCGGCGCCTGCCCCCGTTTAATGGATATCTGCAGGCAACGGGGATATCTACCCATCTCAATATTAACTCTTAGTGAGCCCGGCTCGGGTGGAGAAGCAGCAGCAACAGAGGTAGGGGAGCACAGATAAAAAGGTACGATACTGGAGTTTTAGCGAGAGAAAGGAAGGGAAAGAAGGACAAGAGAATTAGAAAAGAAGAGAGGGATGAAGGGATCAAGGAAGGAAGAAATATCAATAGAAAGGAGACAGGAAGGAGGAAAGCAAAGACTAAAATATAGAAGGAAACAAAGAGAGAAAAAGGAGAGCTTTGTTAATGGATGCAGGAGGGGAAGAGAGGAATAAGTGAAGGAAAAACGAAACGTAAGTAAACAAGAAGCAAGACGAAAGAGGATGTGGAAAGTGAATTAAAGGGAGATACAATAGCAAAGGCGAGAGGGGAGAGGTGTATCCGGCAGACGATCTGCTGGTTTAGTGATTTGTAGCACAGCGGGCTAAAGGTAAAGGCGGCAGAGGGTGTACTCAGTGTCACTCCAGATGGAAGAATGACTCATTATGGGTTTTATGTCGCTGTACTCTTTCAGCTTTTAGCAGCGTCCTCTTAAGTGAGTGACATTGCAGCAGATTGATACAAATAAAAACACATCCTGCTGTATTCCCCGCTCTATTTCATCAGCGCTAACGCGGGCACTCGTGAAACAACACACCCGCACACGGCGTTCCGTACACACTCCACAAAACCTCCGACGTCGTTCCACATTGTTCTCCCTCACACGATCATGTTACCTGGACGTGACCCCGGCCGACCCGCAGAGTCCGCTGACAGGAAATGGCGCAGGAAGCGGATCAAAGTGTGGGGACGGCGCCGAAAATCCGGCGCTCGGGGGTCTGCGTCGGTGCCAGCGCTTCATGTGTTTGGCGGCCGTGACTGATCTGCTGCATAATGCTTAGTGATGGAGATGTATGACCACATGCACAGCACAAGGCTCACATGTCAAAGACTGTGTAATGTAACACTGGGGAGGCCAACTTGTTCCTCTGTGGATGCATTCAAAGCCTTGTGTGAGCGCATGTGAATGTGTGTGCGTGTGAGTGTCTGCGTCTGTGTGTACGCATGGTCTAGCGTGTGCTTTATGCTTGTGTGGTACAGTATGTGCCTTAATGAATGCTTCCAAATGTGTGTGTGTGTGTGTTTGTGTGTGTGTGTGTGTGTGTGTGTGTATGTATTTGTGTGCATCTGTTTGTGTAATTACCACAGATTGCATCCGTGTTACTGTATGTTCATGACTGTATTCCTATGAGGGTGTGTGTGTGTGTGTGTTTGTGTATGTTGTGTGTGTGTGTTTGTGCGTGTGTGTGTGTGTGTGTGTGTGAGAGAGAGAGAGAGAGAGAGAGAGAGAGAGAGAGAGAGAGAGAGAGAGAGAGATGAGATGAGAGTAGTGTAGAGAGTGAGTGAGAGAGAGAGAGAGAGAGAGAGAGAGAGAGAGAGAGAGAGAGAGAGAGAGAGAGAGTGCATTTGTGTGTCTGTTTGTTTGCATGTGTGTGTGTGTGTGTGTGTGTGTGTGTGTGTGTGTGTGTGTGTGTGTGTGTGTGTGTGTGTGTGTGTGTGTGTGTGTGTGTGTGTGTGTGTGTGTGTGTGTGTGTGTGTGTGTGTGTGTGCATGAGTCTGGGTGTTTTTCTGTATATATGTGTTCTGTATATATGTGTTCTCTGGAGAGAGAGAGAGAGAGAGAGAGAGAGAGAGAGAGAGTGCATTTGTGTGTCTGTTTGTTTGTATGTGTGTGTGTGTGTGTGTGTGTGTGTGTGTGTGTGTGTGTGTGTGTGTGTGTGTGTGTGTGTGTGTGTGTGTGTGGTGTGTGTGTGTGTGTGTGTGTGTGTGTGTGTGTGTGTGTGTGTGTGTGTGTGTGTGTGTGTATACCAGAGGAGTGACGGTAGACTTGGGTAAAGTCTCTGTACAGATGACAGTAATGAAGACATAAGCCGGAGAACTAACGCGGCCTGACACTGATCCATACAGACAGACCTAACTCTGCGTCCTGCGTTCCACAAAAACACACACACACACACACACACACACACACACACACACACAACACACACACACACACACACACACACACACACACACACACACACACACACACACACACACACACACACACACATTTAAAACACACTCGCAAAAACACACAAACATCAAGACAGACGGACACAGCAGCAGAGAAGAGACATCTGCCTCATCCACTCACATCTGAGATGGTTCCATTTGCAAGCCCTTCTGCCTTCTGATAGGCTTATCTGGATGGAGACACTGCCAGCAGCCATTGTGTGTGTCTGGGGGGGGGTGTTGGTCTGTGTGTGTGTGTGTGTGTGTGTGTGTGCTACATGTAGATAAAAAATTCCATGTAAAACAACATTGAGTGTGCTGCTATGTAATATTGTTTGGTACATAAGTGGAATACATGTACTTCTTGGGGCTTGAGGCAACGTTTATAGCTCTTCGTGTATGACCTCATCCATGACAGGCAAGAGAAGCATCCCCCTGTCTGGAGAACTGCTTGAGATAGTACATGAGACAGATCTAGCTGTACAAACAATTGGGATAGTGTCCGGGTTTTGGTGTAGGTTAGTGGTTGGGTTTCAAGTTGGTTTTTCGGGGGTTGATTTTTGGGTTAATGGGTCGGGTTAGGTTTAAGGATTTGTTTTTTGGTTAAAGAGCACCTATTATGCATTTTCAACTTTTATGACCTATAAACTTTGTTGGAATGATTTATAGTCATGTTTAACCATACTAAAGTTCATATAATGACGCACATGCATTTAGACGTATTCCCTGCTGACCGTCTGGGGTGGCTGTGCAGAGCGCTAAACACTAGGGACACCGGTCGCCATTCACTTGTTCAAATTTCCAGGATTTATCTACGTAGAACAATCCGGATTTTCCACGTATGGTAATGCTGCAACATGCTCAGGCACGGCCTTCCGGAAGGTAACCAATCACAACAGAGTGGGGTTGGCAGGAGGGGGGCGAGGGGGCGGAGGAGGACGAAGCCGAGTGTTGACAGAGAATGCTGAAAGCGCCCGGACGAGAGGAAGAGTTTCCCGAAAATCAACAGTTTTTCTGTGCTGTGATTCGTGTCCGGTTGCTCTATAGGAGTCATTAATAAAAAATTAAGACCAGGAAAGTAGGATAATAGGAGATCTTTAAGGGATAGGGTTAAGAGTTAGGAATTTAGCTCAGCGTTCAGAGTCAGGCGGGATAACAAAAAAAAAAGGAAAAGTGTTAACGTCGTGTAATGGCTTCCCTGTGCGATTTAGTTACCTTGCCCGGTTACTTCCATTCACAACGCAAAGTCGGCGAATCATTCATCCGACTCTGACCTGTTGTGTTCCAGGACATTTTTTGGACCGGTGAAATTCATCATTAGACACTGTGTGATTTATAAAGTCAATGTCTTTGTATGCTCTTCAAAAACAAAGAATTCCCTCTGGTGTGGACAAACAAAATCACATTAATCACAAAGTGCACTCAGCATTTGTCCTTGAGTCTGGCTGCTGTAACTGGAGGGACTTTGAAAATAGTGATGGGCTGTTCCCCTTGTACTGCGAGGTTATTTAGGACAGACACACCCGAGGCAATGCTCTAACACTCGCAGGACAGGCTGTATCCAAGGCCTTTTATTGGCACATTTTGTTCAGGTACAAATCTCAGGGAGGGCTTTTTAATTCAGTGCTCCATATTTCAGTAGAGGGTGGGCTAATTGGTTGTTTCCGTAATGTTTCGGCCAAGGTACGGGCTTTGATTTTAAGTAAACCAGTGAGATTCAGTCCTTAACACACAAAAACAACCATGTTACATCATTTGTATTATAATGGGAAGACAAGAAGACGCGGAGGGTTAGAGAGACAGGTCTTATGAGAAATACTGGAATTGATTCTTCCTCTTCCATTGTAACATATGAGTGGTATTAAATCCCACATCTTTTCCTTAATGTATGTGCTAGGTTCTTACCCTGAGGGTAAATACACCTCACAGTGTATTATTACTTTAATAACATCGACGTGATACTCCGGGGTCAATCGTAGCGTATATTGATACTTAAATTATGTTGGTTACGGCATTGCTAAACTAAGGCCTACCCTTACTCCCTCGCCCCCCCTTAAGACTACCCAGCAAATGCTTACTATGCCCAACTCCAGCACACTTTGAATTAGACACTATAAACTCATATTTGTGATCAGAGGAAGACCTTAAAAATGGTGACAAAGAAATCTAGCTTTTAATTTTTTTTCATGTGTTTTCTCACCCAGGTGGTCTTCCACCATAAATGGGATGAGCATCATCGCCCCCATCGCGGCGCCCCCAACCCCCGCAGTGAGAGATTATGATTGTGATCAGGTTATGCTAATGAGAGTGGAAGCCGTCCAAGACCGGCTCACCGGACATCAAACCATTCACCGAGGGACGATTCCCCACATCTGTCCTCTCATCAACCTTGAAATGTCCCCACAGAGACAGCCTCCGTCGAGAGGGGGGAAAAGCTCTGAGGTGGAGTCTCATTTTGCAAAGAGGAAAAGATCCAGTACATTTCCACTCAATTGGACACGCGTCAATGGAATCGGACGACGCGGGAGAGTGTCATTGTGTGTCTTTTGAGCTCCTGCTTGTGGTCGCCTTTTTCCCGCTCCCCGAATCTTGAAATTATGCAAATGTGACATCCAGAGAGAGAGAGGGAGGGAGGGGAGAGGAGGGGAGAGGGGGGAATGGAGGGAGAGGGAGAGGGTAGAGGGGGGGGAGGGGGGGATAGAACTGGAAGCCGACGGGCGGCTTCCAGTTGCCACGGCGCTGATGGGAAACTGATACTGGAAATTAGTCTGATTTTCAGCAGACAGAGGAGCAGAGACGCTCCCCTCTTTATTGCTGTCATGTGGAAGTGTCTGGCGGGAAGGGGGAGGGAGGAGGGTGGGGGGGGGGGGGGGGGACATCCACATTCATCTCACTTTATAAAAATGAGCTCGTCTCAACGCCATCCACCTTATTCATGTTGCACGATTATCCATAAATTAATAAAACCTGACTGGTTATTACTTGGAGATCGCCGAGGAGGGGCGGCAGGACAGGCAGAAGAATTGCGGCGGAGACGGATTTTGAGGAAAAAAAGATGTAAAATTAAATAAATATCAAAGAGTTTATGGTGAACAATCTCCAGATAATTAACCCGGGATGATAAACAAAACATAAATTTAGATATTGCATTTATTTGGACTACCACTCAAATATGCGCCAGCCACGTTATTTTAATTAAAAGATAAATCTATGTGACACGCCGCTTCCCAGTTAATTATTCAGTGCTGTACAATAAAAATAAAAGCCATTAAATATTCCATGCACTCTATTTCTCCATTAACAGTAAAAAGCGTTCGACTTGGGGACAGCAATTCTGCTTCTGCTGTTGTTTTTGTCTGTTTGTGCCCATTCTTCCATTTCCTTTTCTCCATGTTTGTCATATGGCACTGAACTGAACTTTGGCTTAAAGTGTAGTCTTTTGTCTTCCGAGCAATGAGCTGAGTTTGTTTCTTCCTGTTATACACACACATTATCGTTTTGCGACTCTAACTAAGTAATTAGAATGTATTCAGAAAGCGGGTTATTTTTCTTTTTTTAATCAATCATAATATTAAATGGAGTATAAAAAAGTTACATTTAAGAAATGACATAACGACTAATATGTTGGTTTTATGTATGTGTGTGTGTGTGTGTGTGTGTGTGTGTGTGTGTGTGTGTGTGTGTGTGTGTGTGTGTGTGTGTGTGTGTGTGTGTGTGTGTGTGTGTGTGTGTGTGTGTGTGTGTGTGTGTGTGTGGTGTGTGTGTGTGTGTGTGTGTGTGTGTGTGTGTGTGCAGAATGTATATTTCCCTTAAAAAAAAATGTAATACGCAAGTGTTTAAGTTTTCTGTTGTACCAATGTGTCATAATAATAGCAGTTACTGGAAATATGTTTTCTATTTTTTTAATTCATTGATAAGAACAACCTTTCTGTCTCGGCATGGCCATTGTGCAATAGATTCCTAATTGGAAGACACACAGAATTCCTGGATCAGGTATTTATTCTGGAGTTGATCACAACCTATCAGCGGCAAAAGGATTGAAATCTTTTGATTTTCAAAGACAAAAGAAAGAAATTCAAGGAAATAACTGTATCAGGGCTGTTACATTGCCTTCTTTATTTTATTCTTTATTTATTTACCGCATCACTTCTTGGTAATATTCCAAGGATTATCACTCGTTAATCATACCATAACATACCAACATACCAATGAAATCAAACGACAAAAATACAAAATACAGTCCTGGAATCTGAAGCTAAATACAGTACAGTGATCTCTACGAGACACTGTCAACAATACTTCATAGGAGGCGTGGACATCATTTGGGAAAAATATATTTAAATTATAATATCTTAATAATAAATAAAGTTGAGTCTTTTGGTGATTTGTTCAGAAGAAGTGGTCGCTTTTGCAGACAGGAACCACATGGTTGACTTGTGAAACAATATATGTCGGGTCCATGATGTAACTAAACATTCCTGTGCTCGTAGTCACTTGCTTTCTGTCTCACTTGCTTTTCTTCTCCCCGTGATTATTTCCTTCACTCTGCCTCCGTCAGTCTGTCATCTTCCCTGATGCGTGCCTATCCATCTTTCAAACGTGTGTGTTGGGATTGGATTTCTGTCCCCAGCTTGGTGTGTCCATGTGTGTGTGTAATTTTTGTTTTTGTGCGTGTATGCGTGTCTTTCTGTGTGTATGTGTTTACGTGCATGCGCGCATGTGTGCATGTGTGTGTGTGTGTGAGAGAAATGTTGACTCCTTCAGGCGGATTCTGCCTCAAAGGCCCCTGGAGGTGTAAGCAGTTTTGCTGCTTACAACTGTTCTGTCCTCCTGTGTTTGCGTGTATCCGTGTGTGTGTGTGCGTGTGTGTGTGCGTGTGTGTGTGTGTGTGTGTGTGTGTGTGTGTGATCGTATGCGGATTCTGCTAAAGGCCCCTGGAGGTGTAAGCAGTTTTGCTGCTTACAACTGTTCTGTCCTCCTGTGTTTGCGTGTATCCGTGTGTGTGTGGTGCGTGTGTGTGTGTGTGTGTGTGTGTGTGTGTGTGTGTGTGTGTGGTGGTGTGGTGTGTGTGTGTGTGTGTGTGTGTGTGTGTGTGTGTGACGTATGTGTGTGTGTGTGTGTGTGTGTGTGTGTGTGTGTGTGTGACTTATGTTGTGGTGGTGTGTGTTGTGTGTGTGTGTCGTGTGTGTGGTGTGTGTGTGTGTGTGTGGTTGTTTGTGTGTGTGTGTGGTGGTGCGGTACTGTGTGGTGTGTGTGTCTATGTGTGTGTGGTGCGTGTGATTGCTGTACATGTGTTGTGTGTGTGTGGTAGTGGGTGTGCATGTGTGTATATATGTTTGTGTGTGTGTGTGTGTCTGTGTTTGAGAGTACATATGTGTGTGTTGTGTGTGTGAATGTGTGTGTGTGTGTGTGTGTGTGTGTGTGTGTGTGTGTGTGTGTGTGTGTGGGGGTGTGTGTGTGTGTGTGTGTGTGTGTGTGTGTGTGTGTGTGTGTGTGTGTGTGTGTGTGTGTGTGTGCGTGTGTGTGCGTGTGTGTGTGTGTGTGTGTGTGTGCGTGTTGTGT
>OLKM01001634.1:101494-106494 GCA_900291075.1 Melanogrammus aeglefinus
TCCTACTGTCTCATTAACTATTTTTTCTTTTGTGTTAAAATGTCCAAAGAATGGCAAGTGTCGGAATACAAAGAGAATAAAAGGGGAGTGAAAGGCAAGAGATAGAGGGTGAAGGTAGAAAGAGTGGTTGCTTGTTGTTCAATTAAGGATGTGGCAGTTTCCAAGAGGCGTTAATTAACCCCCTAAGGCCCTCTGCATCGAGATCAGAGGAAGGAGAGAGAGACAGACAGACAGAGAGTCAGAGAGAGAGAGAGAGAGAGAAGAGAGAGAGAGAGAGAGAGAGAGAGAGAGAGAGAGAGAGAGAGAGAGAGAGAGAGAGAGAGAGAGAGAGAGAGAGAGAGAGAGAGAGAGAGAGAGAGAGAGACAGATAGAGAGAGGGAGAGAGGAAAAGAGAGAGAGAGAGAGAGAGAGAGAGAGAGAGAGAGAGAGAGAGAGAGAGAGAGAGAGAGAGAGAGAGAGAGGAGAGAGAGAGAGAGAGAGAGAGAGAGAGAGAGAGAGAGAGAGAGAGAGAGAGAGTCTAGAAGGCAGGAGGTATTTGTGTGTGGCAGATGTGTTTTCAAAATTGTGTGTGAGCAGGAAGGTGAGAGGGGTATAAAGAATGGATAATAAAACTGAAAATGTGTAGGGATGACAGAAAGACCCCCCAATCCAACTCAACAACCAACACATCCCAACACAAACACATACACACACTCACACATCCATCTTAAAGACTCCCACACTCAAACATCCCTCTAACGTGCGACCACACACACACACACACACACACACACACACACACACACACACACACACACACACACACACACACACACACACACACACACACACACACACACACACACACACACACACACACACAACACACACACACACACACACACACACACACACACACAGACACACACACACACACACACACACACACACCACACACACACACACACATACACGCATATATCCCTCTCACAGACAAACACACACACACACACACACACACAAAAACACATGTGTGTGCAGAAACGCGCTGTACGCTCAATAATTGGGGTCTTTCTTCCTTCACACACCCTGTATCTGTATTGTTCTTTGTTTTAAATTTGTTTTATGGCATTGCCCATTCCCTGTCTTTAAAGTCTCTTGATCTCCGTCTCTCTCTTCCTACCTCTCTCTCTTATCATCATTACTACTTGATCCATTCTTCGTAGCAATCATTTTCTGATCATGCAAATTCTGAAAGAACAAAAAAACATTTTGTACAACCTCGAACAGAGAAAAAAGGTGTCTTGTCTAGGAAGCCTTCTGTCACATCTCATTTCAATCAAACGCCAACAAGAAAAACATCTAAATTTTGTTCCTGCTCTGTATTGTTTTTTAATTACAATTTCTAGTGAAATCCACCATGCTCGTGCACCATCCACATTCCCATCTTAATAAAACAACCAAAAGCACATACAGACAGACCAGGTGAACCTCTCGCTCCCCCCCCCCCCCCCCCCCCAGAACATAGAATAAAGAAATGCATGGTTATTAAGTGGGAATGTAGTTTTGGAGTGGTCCAAGTTCTGGGCCATATTGTGCTGTGTGTTTTTATCCTCAATGGACCTTGGCCATATGTGTCTCCAAGCTGCAGCAGAATGGCTCCTGGAGAAGTGTCATCTCGCCCGCATAGGTGAGAAGAGCTATCTTAAGATGGCAACAGATGGCATCCTTGGCATCGCATGGCATTTATGGAAGGCTGCATGTTGGTAACGTGCCAACACACGCCTGTAAGTCTGTTTGTGTGTGTGTTTGTGTGTGTGAGAGTGTGTAGATGAGTTGGGGAGTAGTTGTGTGGTTGTGTGTGTGTGTGTTGGAGGGTTGGGTGGTTGTGTGTGTGTGTGTGTGTGTGTGTGTGTGTGTGTGTGTGTGTGTGTGTGTGTGTGTGTGTGTGTGTGTGTGTGTGTGTGTGTGTGTGTGTGTGTGTGTGTGTATGGGGGAGTGGTTGGGTGTGGGGGAGTCATTGTGTGTGTGTGTGTGTCTGTGTTTGTGTGTGTGTATACGTGTTGGTGAGTGGGTGAGTGGTTTTGTGTGTTGGGGAACGGTGGTTGTGCGTGCATGTATAAAGAAGTGTGGTTGTGTGTGTGTGATGTATATGGGGTTGTGTGTGTGTGGTGTGTGTGTGTGTGTGTGTGTGTGTGTGTGTGTGTGTGTGTGTGAGTTTACAAAGATGACAGATGTGCATCAATGTTTATGTCTCCATGACCGTATGCTTACGTGTCTGTGCACATTTGTACAGTGTTGCATTAACTAGGTTTGCTCTATATGTGTGTGTGTTGATGAGTATGTACGTGTGTGTGTTTGTGCATGTGTGTATTAAGTGTATGTTTAAAGGCAGGATATGGACATGAGAAGAACGTAGACGGTGGGAAGAGTGTTTAATTGGCTCAAAGCACATGATTCGTATCATTAAAGGAATGCCTCCTTAAAACCGCCGTAGTGAGCCATGGTAGAGCTGCTGGCCTTCAGCAGAACTATGTGGGCGAGTGCATGTGTGTGTGTGTGTGTGTGTGTGTGTGTGTGTGTGTGTGTGTGTGTGTGTGTGTGTGTGTGTGTGTGTGTGTGTGTGTGTGTGTGTGTGTGTGTGTGTGTGTGTGTGTGTGTGTGTGTTTGTTGTGAGAGTTTTGGCATGTGACAGAATGCACTATGTATAATGGCATTCAGATGCTTGAAACAAAACACGTATTTCTCATAATGAAGCTGGTTTCTGTTTATGTGTGTGTGTGTGTGTGTGTGTGTGTGTGTGTGTGTGTGTGTGTGTGTGTGTGTGTGTGTGTGTGTGTGTGTGTGTGTGTGTGTGTGTGTGTGTGTTTGTGTATTTGTGTGTGTGTGCGCATGTGTGTGTGTTTAAATATGCTTGTGTAGACATTTCAATTCAGAGAACCTTTTTTGAAAAAGAAATCACAACAGTTGTGTACTTTGTGAGGGGAGACAGGCACACTAGGAGAGAGCAAGAAAGGAGAGACACACGCCACACACACACACACACACACACACACACACACACACACACACACACACACACACACACACACACACACACACACACACACACACACACACACACACACTCACACATACATACACACATGCACACACATGCCCACACACACACATACACACACACACACCTACACACACACACACACACACGCACACATACAGGAGGTGCGAGCTGTTAAAAGCACCACACCATCTGTCCAATAACCTGCTTGCTCAGTCAGGCTCCTGCATTACTCAGCAACTGCACCTGCACACACACACACACACACACACACACACACACACACACACACACACACACACACACACACACACACACACACACACACACACACACACACACACACACACACACACACACACACACACACACACACACACACACACACACACACACACACACACATGCATCCACATATGCAAACCCGCACTACCACTATCCCCAAGTCTGAATTTTTTTGCTCCATTTTTAACATCCAAAAAGAGCAACAAAAAAAGAACGAAACAAAGAAGACGAAATTCAAGACATACATTCTTTAATGTTCATTGGAGCCAGGATTGCGCTCCAATGTTTAATCTTAGGATTGACTTATGCACAATATGGGTGCTTCAAACTAACCCTATCCATGTTAGAACCCTGTATCCCTGTTTGATGGAAACAATTCACACTCTTTGTTCAGGTTAGTGTTGGGGTCAGTGACAATGTTGATGGCCAGTCATAATATAGTTATATGGTACAGTGATTCAGAGTTCCTTACAAGGTTGGTCTACAATCTTTGGGCAGATTCCTATTCGGCGTAGTTGTTTGACTTTAAATGTGATGAGACACATTTTTTTTAAAGCAAATAAACAAATAAAAGTACAAAGAACGAAATACAAATCAATGAATCAGTTAATGGCGGACTACAGGAAGTGGTGCGTTGGCGGTTTTTACTGCTTTTGTTTTTTAAGATGTTGAAGACATCTGAGATGAGACCCGAGTAAAGACCTCCCCACCCTCCAGCTCCCTCCTCCTTCTCCAGAAATAAATAGATTTACATGAGTTCAAAAAGCCTGGGGGGATTCCCACCACCCCCCCCCCCCCCCCCCCATCCCGTTTTCCTTAACGAGGGCCGTGTGCTGCCTGTAGAAAATCGGTCTCAAGTTTTGGGAATAGCGGATCTGCTCCATTTCCTAGCTTAACTAGAGAGGCAAACACACACACACACACACACACACACACACACACACACACACACACACACACACACACACACACACACACACACACACACACACACACACACACACACACACACACACACACACACACACACACACACACACACATAAACACAGAGACACACAAGCAAAACATAAATAACACCAGGGGAGGCCCTTAAGAAGATAGTCTGGGGTGGGGGGGGGGGTGGTGGGGGTTGGGGGAAGGGAGGGGGAGGGGGGGTCTTTCGGCATCAAAGCCAGCTAAAAAGTCCTCTCTGGGGAACGGGTCCCATGTTAAATACTGAACTAGATTATTAATTGCTGTTCCAGTAGGACCTGTTAATAGGAACCCCAAAATAAACCGCCCCCTGCCCCACCCCACTCTCTTTCCGTCTTACTTTGCCATCCATTCCAAATGTTTTTCTTTTAATGATATTTTTCAGCGTTTTTCCCACAATTGGAGGTAAAACATATCCACGTCCTCCATTTTAGGCCGAGGCCCATCGCCTATTAGGACGCACTTTCAGGATAAACCGGGTTAAACCGGGAGGCATGGTACGTATAATCACCCTGTCTAACCGCTCCCACATGTATATTCTGAAAACACAGCGTTTGGCGATTACATGTCTGTAATAAGTAGGAGTGATTTGCGTTTCAAGTCTCCACACTTGGAACCACACACGCAGCCGATTGCATGGCACTGTGTTTCATCTTTCGGTCACTCATTCACTCACACTCCTTGTCCACCCTCTCTTAGC
>OLKM01001634.1:111494-117417 GCA_900291075.1 Melanogrammus aeglefinus
AATGCGGCATTACAGAGAGAGAGAGGGGGAGAGATAGAGCCACATACAGAGAGAAAGACCTAGAGAATAACATATCGAGACTGAGACATGGAGGGATAGAGAGAAAAAGTGTGAGAATGGTACAGTGGGAGACATATTCAGAGGTAAAGAGACATAAAGACATACAGAGACATACAGAGAGAGAGAGAGAGAGAAAGAGAGAGAGAGAGAGTAAAATAAATAGCACAGAGACATCCACCACGGTCACAAGGTCACAGTGACTGTGGAGAGAACTTGGCTGCTCACCAGTAAAAACACACAGACGAGCAAAATGAAAAGGAACAGAAGATGACCTCATGTGTGTTGTAATGAGACACCTGTTAGGCGACCTGTGTGAAGACACACCACACACCCCCCCCCCCCCCCCCCCCCCGCCCACACACACACACACACCGGGAGACACCCCTAGAGACACACACGTTTGAATTGTAGGTCACAAGCGTATGGACATGCACAAACAAACACATACACACAGACACACATCCCCCACTCCACACACACGGCAGTCCTGCTTCAGATAACCAAACGTTTACTGACGGACACATGTGCTCACGGACACGCATGCACGGACACACACGCACGCACACAGTAATAATCCTGATTTCCTCTAGCAATCTTCTGGCTATCCAAACATCTATGCTAACATCCTTCCTCTCCAAGACAATGCCTCTTAGTGCTTATCGCCCCCCCCCTCCCCCCCAACCCCCCAACCCCCCAGGGGAGATCCAGGGAGCAGGGGAGACAAGCCAGTCGACTGGTTACTTTACCCCCGGAAGAGAGTTTGATTGGGACCAGACGTTTGAGGGGAGAGGGGTGGGGACCCACATCTGGAGTAGTGCAGCTGATCTGTTTAAAAATTAGTCAGGCATTGACCTGGGCAGCCTCCCAGTATGGGGCCTCCTTGCCGTAGTCCTTCGTGTGTGTATGTGTGTGTGTGTGTGTGTGTGTGTGTGTGTGTGTGTGTGTGTGTGTGTGTGTGTGTGTGTGTGTGTGTGTGTGTGTGTGTGTGTGTGTGTGTGTGTGTGTGTGTGTGTGTGTGTGTGTGTGTGGGTCCCGGGTCCTTAAGTTTAGGGGTTTAAGGCAATATGGGTTCCATCAGTGGATGCCGACCTGGGTCTTGTCTGGTCGGGCCCCCGGAGGTTGGGTTTCAGACCACAGAGAAGGCGGAGAATAAGAGCGCTTAAAATATAGCATCAGTGTGTGTATGGTGTGTGTGTGTGTGTGTGTGTGTGTGTGTGTGTGTGTGTGTGTGTGTGTGTGTGGTGTGTGTGTGTGTGTGTGTAGTGTGTGTGTGTGGTGTGTGTGTCGGTGTGTGTGTGTGTGTGTGTGTGATTTTTACTGTGACGTCTTCTAAAATGGACACCTATTCGCCAAGCGCACACACATCTGGGCATTGAACACACATGCATGCGCACACACAAATGACTCAATACATTAACAAGGGATTATTTCAGTAGGGCCGAGCTCTCTGAGTGGCCAACGACGTGCGTCGCGTCGTAGGTCGCATTGGTCGCGTCGTAGGTCGCATTGGTCGCGTCGTAGGTCGCATTGGTCGCGTCGTAGGTCGCATTGGTCGCGTCGGTCGCTGTGTTGGTCGCTCGTCTGGCTGCTTTCAGTCGCTGTGGTCGCTGGCTGGCTCGGTCGCTCAAAGTCTATGGGCGCGTCCTTAATCAGTTAATTTGCATGTTTGTTAACGTTTTTGCCACAGTTGAAGTACCAGAAAGCCCATGCTCTCTGGCGATAGCTTCCTACAACTCTTTATTGCAAATATATTTTTATATTGAAGTAGGCCAGGTCTATCAGTATCCAATAAAAATTGTATTTATTTGTAATTTGGGGCGTATTCAAATAATGTATTTATATCTTATATATATATATATAATATATTATAATTTTGTTATGTTAAATGTCATTAAGCCTAATAAGGTATATTATGCACAAAGGCATTTTGTTATAGATTGCTATTATTTGTTGTAATTTTGGGCCTTATTTGAAATAATGTATTTTAGATATTAATATATAGCCTATTTGTTTTGTTAAATGTCATTAAGCCTAATAAGGTATGTTATGCACACATTTCTTCGTTATAGAGCGATAGACTTATTTGTTAGAATCATGTTACAATATAAGTGTAACGATTTCCTTAAATGCCGCAGTGATACAAGTGGTAGTGATGGAAGGTTAGTAATCAAGAAACCTGGTGATCGATTCTCTCCTTTAGTCAAACTCACTGACGCAATCGGCCTCTTTCATTTCAACATTTTAGTATGATTTAGTACGATGGTATGATAATTATACGACCTAATGACGGGCTGCCTGCCGACGCTTGCAGCCCCCAAATGTTTCATATGAATAATAAACGAACAGTGTTACCCCTTAAGTTTTTAATTTGATGAAATATCCACATTGGTTTGATTTGATAAAATGACAGTGTTACCCTTATGATTTTTTGATGGCGGACCGATAAAAATACGAACAGTGTTACCCCTTATGTTGTATTTGATGAAAAACGACAGTCTTACCCTTTATGTTTTATTTGATAAAAAACGACAGTGTTACCCCTCTATGTTTTATTTGATAAAAAACGACAGTGTTACCCCTTATGTTGTATATATGATGAAAAACGACAGTGTTACCCTTATGTTTTATTTATAAAAATACGACAGCGTTACCCCTTATGTTTTATTTGATAAAAAACGACAGTGTTACCCCTTATGTTTTATTTGATAAAAAACGACAGTGTTACCACTTACGTTTTATTTGATGAAAAACGAAAGTGTTACCATTTATGTTTTATTTGAAAAAAACGACAGTGTTACCCCTTATGTTTTGTTTGATAAAAAACGACACCCTTATGTTTTTTTTGATGACGAGACGATAAAGATACGAACAGTGTTTACCCCTTATGTTTTATTTGAGTAAATATCGACATTGTTTGAACGACCGATAAAAATATACGACAGTGTTACCCCTTATGTGTTATTTGATAAAAAAACCGACAGTGTTACCCTTTATGTTTATATTGATAAAAAACGACACTTATGTTTCATTGGATTAAAAACGACAGTGATACCCCTTATGTTTGTTTTTGATAAAATATCGACGTTGTTTTATTTGATAAAAAACGACAATGTTACCCTTAAGTTTTATTGATAAAAAGACGACAGTGTTTTTGTGTTTTGAGAAAAATCAACTGTTTTTTTGATGACGACGATAAAAATACGACAGTTGTTTTTATTCAAAAAACGTCTCACATTTAGCAGACGCTTTCATTGAAAGCGACTTACATCAGTAAATACACACATTGACAGCAGAGTCAACCATGCAAGGCGACAGCCAGCTCGTCAGGAGCAGTTAGGGTTAACTGTGTCTTGCTCAGGAACACATCAACACCCAGCTATGAGGAAGCTGGGAATCGACCTAGCAATCTTTTGGTTACTAGACAACTGCTCTACCTCCTGAGCTAAGCAGACCATAAAGTATCGCTAGTGGTTACCCCATTTGTTTTCATATGATAAGAAATGACAGTGTTACCCCTATGTTTTATTTGATAAAAAACGACAGTGGTTACCCCTTATATGTTTTATTTGATAAATATCGACATTGTTTTGATTTGATAAAAATACGACAGTGTTACCCCTTATGTTTTGTCTGATAAAAAACGACAGTGTTACCCCTTATGTTTTATTTGATAAAAAACGACAGTGTTACCCCTTATGGTTTTATTTGAAAAAAACAAACAGTGTTACCCCTTAATGTTTTTTTGATAAATATCGACATTGTTTTGATTTGATAAAAATACGAACAGTGTTACCCCTTATGTTTTTGTCTTGATAAAAAACGACAGTGTTTACCCCTTATGTTTATTTGATAAAAACGACAGTGTTACCCTTATGTTTTTAATTTGAAAAAAACAACAGTGTTACCCCTTAATGTTTTTTTTGATGGACGAACCGAATGAAAATACGAACAGTGTTACCAACCTTATGCTTTTATTTGGATATACATGACATTGTTTGATTGATAAAAAAGACGACAGTGGTTACCCTTAAGGTTTTATTTGTAATAAAACAACAGTGTTACCCCTATGTTTTTTTGATTGGGACGACGATGGAAAATACGACAGTGTTAACCCCTTATGTTTTATTGGATAAAAAACGACAGTGGTACCCCTTATGTTGTATTTGATAAAAACCCAACGGTGAATACCCCTTATGTTTTTTGCTTTAAGACGTTCGGATGAAAATATGACATACTAGCCCTTAAGTTCTATTTCGAACTAGCAACCTTTTGGTTACTAGACAACTGGCTCTACCTCTGCGCGCTAAGCAGACCATTAGTATCGCTAGTGTTACCCCATTGTTTTCATATGATAAGAAATGACAGTGTTACCCTTATGTTTTATATTTGATAAAAAACGAGCAGTCGTTAACCTCTTATGTATTATTGATAAATATCGACATTGTTTGATTTGATAAAATACGACAGTGTTACCCCTTATGTTTTATGATGATAAAAAATGACAGTAGCTCTCGAACCTCACCCCTTATTGTTTGTGATTGTGATAAAACCGACAGTGTTACCCCTTATGTTTTGTCTGATAAAAAACGACAGTTTACCCCTTTTCTGTTTTATGTTGATAAAAACGACAGTCGTTACCCCTCATGTTTTATTTAGAAAAAACAACAGTGTTACCCCCTTTATGATTTTTTGATGACGACCGATTGAAATACGACAGTGTTACCCTTATGTTATATATGTATAAATATCGACATTGTTTGATATTGATAAAAACCGACAGTAGCTCACACCTAAAGTTTTATTTGATAAAGAACAACAGTGTTACCCCTTATTGTTTTTTGATTGATCACGACCGATGAAAAATACGACAGTGTTACCCCTTTATGTTTATATTGATAAAAAACGACAGTGTTACCCTTATGTTTGTATTTGTAAAAACAACAGTGTTACACCTTATGTTTTTTTGTGACGACCGATAAAAAATACGAGTGCATATTCCCTTATGTTTTATATTGATAAATATCGACTTGTTACAATTGGATTAAAATAACAACCCTTTGTGTCTTTTTTTGATTGACGGGCGACCGATAAAAATACGACAGTTTTTATTCATTAAATATTTTACATTAAGGGCATTTAGCAGACGCTTTCATCCAAGAAGCGACTTACCACTCAGTTAATAGACACTTGACAGCAGAGGCAACCATGTAACGTCGACAGCCAGATCGTCAGGAGCAGGTGGATTAACTGTGTCTTGCTCAGGAGCACATTTAAACTCAGCTGGGAGGAGCTTGGGACTCGAACTGTCAACCTTTTGAGTTTACTAGGACAACTGCATCTACCTTACTGAGCTAAGCAGACCTATCATTATCACAAATGTTACGCCATTCCTTTTCTTATTGATAAGAAATGACAGTGTTTAACCCCTTATGTTTTAATTTGATAAAAAAACGACAGGTGTTAACCCCTTATGTTTCTATTTGATAAATATGTCGAACATTGATTTGATTTGAAAAATACGAGCAGTGTACCCCTTATTTTATTGCATAAAAAATACAGGTACCCCTTATGTTTTTTTTGATAAAAACGACAGTGGTTATCCCTGTATGTTTTGTATGATAAAAAAACAGACAGTGTTACCCCTTATGTTTTATTTGATAAAAAAACGCACAGTGTTACCCCTTATGGTTTTATTTGAAAAAAAACAACAGTGTTACCCCTTATGATTTTTTTTGATGACGACCGATGAAAATACGAACAGTGTTACCCCTTATGTTTTATTTGCATAAATATTGACATTGTTTGATTTGATAAAAAACGACAGCTGTACCCCTTAAGTTGTTATATAAAAAAACAACAGTGT
>OLKM01001635.1:0-13711 GCA_900291075.1 Melanogrammus aeglefinus
TCTGTCCCTCTGTCTGTCCCTCTGTCTGTCCCTCTCTGTCTGTCCCTCTGTCTGTCCCTCTCTGTCTGTCCCTCTGTCTGTCCGTCTGCCCCTCTGTCTGTCCCTCTGTCCCTCTGTCTGCCCCTCTGTCAGTCCCTCTGTCTGTCCCTCTGTCTGTCCCTCTGTCCCTCTGTCTGTCCCTCTGTCTGTCTCACCACTGGAAGCACAGCCCTGTTGAGTGAGAAAGCGTCTCACTGTGAACTCTTTAAAGACTCTTGTCGTCAGGATGTGGGCCCTCAGGTGGACCGCGCACCTTGGGGATTCAAACCCACAACCTTTCACTAGGGGGTCAAACACCGTGACCAGTAAACACGGCCCGTAGTACAAACGCTACAGCAGCAAAGACATGAGCCAGTCCTTAACCAAACAGGAAACAATATTACAATCTTAAAAAAACACGCGCTAATTTCCCCTCAATTGCGGGTTCCTCTGAAAAGTCTGATTTTGTGTACCCCCCCACCACCGCTCCTAACCCCCACACATGGTATGGTCTGTCTCCATAGCAACAAGACCCTTACAGTGGGTATATATTTTTGGAGGTAGAGCAGCAGGGCCCGTTGTGACGGCAGAACCCTGTGTCTGGGAGAGACAGTCACTCAATGTTAATACCGTCTGCTTCAGGGGGAAAGTGGTGCAAGCAAAGAGTGAGTGTGTGTGTGTGTGTGTGTGTGTGTGTGTGTGTGTGTGTGTGTGTGTGTGTGTGTGTGTGTGTGTGTGTGTGTGTGTGTGTGTGTGTGTGTGTGTGTGTGTGTGTGTGTGTGTGTGTGTTGTCACGCGTGTCTCTTAACAGATCCATTCCCAAGCTGTTATTTTCTATTAAACGCTCAAAAGTTAGCAGCTTGGGGAGCGGTTGAAACCAGTTGCGTAATGGCGCCCTTAACTGCCGCTGCAATAGCTCACTGCTGCTTATCACGGAGACGTGCGAGACATTAAACGCTTGGCTGTCTTACACCTTGGCTGTGTCTCGGATCAGAGTCCCGTTGCTCCGTTGGGCCGACCCCCTGGCCGGCTTCCCTGTGCTCCAATAATGGGCAGAGCAGGTCAGCGCGGGGTCATGCCCGTGTTGGACAGGCCCTCTCTGTTTGTCCACTCTCTGGGCTCCCCCCCCCCCGTAGCCATAGACGCCCCCGCAGACTCTGCTGCTTCTGATGATTGCACATGAAGCCAATCAGAGCTCATGTTTCAAAGGGTTCACCCTTTGGGCAAGGCTTTAGGTTTCATGCACGGTGAAGCGCTTCTGATCAATTTTGTGTGTGTGTTTGTGTGATTACGTGTTTGAGCGTGTGTGTGTTGAGTGTGTGAGAGCGAGAGGCACCTCCAGAACCCACCGCCAGCGCTCCTGCGCCCCAGGAAGCAGGCTCTCTGCCGGCAGATGTTGACCTGACCGTACGGCGCCACAGAGGGAGACGTTGTGGACTTTTAATTTCCCAACCTAATCACGTTTGCTGCCCTTATCACGGCTCTTTCTGCTCCGTCCAGATCTGGAGATCAGATGAGAGGCAGACTGCAGATAGTGAGGGGGGTGGGGACCGGGGGGCTGGGGGGGGCAGAGCCCCCAGGCTGCCGGTGGGGGAGCAGGCTTTAGTTTCTGGCTCCAAGGGAGATGGGAGAAGTTTTCATTTCCTCAGGATAGTACTGGTCTGTTTGAACAGGTGGTCCCCACGCCTGGAGGCCCGCAGAGGGCTGGGGTCCCCCAAACCCGGCCCCGCCCCAAGTGGGCGGGCCCGGCCCATTAACTGGTCCCATTAGGTGATAGATCAGATCAGCCTCTCACTCTGCACCCCACACACACACACACACACACACACACACACACAACACACACACACACACACACACACACGGTTAGTGGAGTTAATGTTTCTCCCCCCCCACCTATAACTGCTGTTCTTGCCGCTCAGCACAGCTGGTTGCAGGGGATGTGGAAATTCTTGTAGAGGAGAGGAAAGTCACAGGGGAGCCTGCCTGTGTGTGTGTGTGTGTGTGTGTGTGTGTGTGTGTGTGTGTGTGTGTGTGTGTGTGTGTGTGTTGTGCCTGTGTGGTGTTTTGTGTGTGTGTGTGTGTGTGTGTGTGTGTGTGTGTGTGTGTGTTTTTCACCCTGAGGCTTGGCAGTACCCAGACTGAGTCACTGTAGACTAAAGCCGTGGCTCCAGCATTCTGTCCTCCGTCTACCTCCTCTCTCCCCCTCCTCCTCTCTCCCCCTCCTCCTCTCTCCTCTTCCTCCTCTCTCCTCCTCCTCTCCTCCTCCTCTCTCCCCCTCCTCCTCCTCTCTCCTCCCCTCCTCCCCCTCCTCCCCCTCCTCCTCCTCTCTCCCCTCCTCCTCTTCCTCCTCCTCCTCCTCGTCTTCCTCCTCCTCCTCCTCCTTCCCCTCCCCGCTACCACCTTTCAATGCTAACATAACCTGCGAAGCTCCTGAAACATCCCATGTGCACCACACAAGAGCACACACACAATTACAGGAGTGTGTGTGTGTGTGTGTGTGTGTGTGTGTGTGTGGTGGGGGGGGCCGGTGATGCAATGCCAACAGATCCAGAAGGTGGGAGTTCAGGGGGAGGGGTATGTTTGGCCCTGCTATCAGATTGATGCCCTTCTGTAGAATGTAGCAGCTCTATGCCAATGGGACCACACACACACACACACACACACACACACACACACACACTGTACACTGCTCAATACTAGTGGATTACACCACTTGTTGAAGCTGTTGACACTAATGTATGAGTTTGCTCCTAACCATCTCTGTCCCGTAGCTCGCTGACACACGCACACACACACACACACACACACACACACACACACACACACACACACACACACACACACACACACACACACACACACACACACACACACACAGATACACGGACACAGAGAGACACACACACAGACAGACAAACAAACGTGTATACGTACACACACATACACATGTTACAGATATTTAGTCACAAGTAATTCATCCTCCATCATTGGCATTTAGTTGTTGGTCATAGAAGAAGATTCTTTGTTTGTCCTTGCACAAGTAGTATACTTGTAGTACTAGACACAGAATGAGATACGTTTGTCACTTGTTTCTCAGAGAGCACTGCTACCAGTAGGTGGCGATGTGGCTCTAAAAAAGCTCTTCTCATTGACATGAGCTCTTTATTGCCCTCGGTTGACCCCTCTGCTCAGGTAAAATAATGTTGTTAGTGCTGCAGATGAAGTGAGATAAAAACAAGAGGCTTTTTTTCAACTGTCTGTCGTTAGGCATATATGGAAGTACTTTGTATTCAGGCTCATGCAGTTTTGTTTCACAGTGAGCATATTCAAGGAAACAAGGATGCTCATAGCAAGAGGCACAGAGGCTAACCACTTAATTTGGGTTGCAAAGACAAAACTGCTTCTAATGACACAATGCGCACAGCTAGGGATCTAAGATAAAATAGTTTCTGATTACCATTACATTTACACATTACAGACACAATATGAAAAAATCCTAAAGCTCATCTTTATAAATCTTACAAACACAATACTAACAAAATGGACCCTTAAATGAACTTGGTAGAAAATACAGTGAACATACAGTTTCCACTAAGAGTCAGACACTCAAGTTTATGAAGTACTTCCTGTATGCCCGTGAGTTGAGACCACCCTGATTGTAAGACACGACGAGCTGAACAGTTTCTAAAGAACTCCGGGAAAATGTGTCTCTGCAAATCATTTGTTTAGTCTAATATCCAGTGCTGTCGGCCCGCGGCCATATATTAGTGTGTGTGTGTGTGAGTGTTAGTGTGCGTTTTCGTGTTTAGTGTTTCCAAATAACTGGGGGTCCATTGTGTGTTTACACCATCTGCAGGCAGCGGGGGAATGTTCTTGTACGGTTCAGCGTCTCCGAGCTGAATGTATTGACCCGGTTTTCCGTGTTAGCTTGGAGGGCCAGATTCGTGATATAACCAGGAGATTATCCATTCAAAGGCTCCACCAGGAAAAACATCCCCTGCCTTGGACTGTTTGGAATCAGGTTTCCGGCTTGGTTTACCGGGACCACCACCACCACACACACCTTCTTCCCCTATGTCCAGGCGCCCCTTTACCCTCGCTGTAACCCTGCACTACCACCCCCCCTCAGCCCGGTGGGGTTTTGCACCGGGCTGAGGTGCAGCAGAACATCAGACTGGACCCTTTACGCTGCTAATCTTAAGGCTGCCGCAAGCTGTGTTTACGCTCTGACCAAACTCCAGACAGGGCCAGAGCATTCAGGGCACGGCCTGTAATCGTTTCGTAACGCCATCGAGGGGGATTGGAAGAACATGGTGACGGAATGGGAGGGCCAGAGAGTCCACCACCGTACGGGAAGGGCATGGAAGGGAAGAGGGTGGACGCACAGGTCAATCGCTTTGTCCTTTCTTTGAACCGTCGTTGAAGAGATGGGAATGCAGGTATAGGTGTCCCTCCCTTGGGGATGTTTACGCTGAAACATTGCAGGGCACTTTCCTTTCTTCCCTGTTTCTAATGGAAATTGATTCTTCTTAAGGATGTTTAGTCCTAAGAAATGACCAATATCTGGAGTGTTTGGATGGAAGGCCTTTTATTTGGTACAGTGATTTCAACATAAAGGAGACCTGAACAGAAAATAATCTTCAGAGGTCTAGGAGACGTACCCAAAAGCTTTACAAATTTTTTGGAGGATGCAGGTTGCCATAGCGAGTTTTGGTAGCAGCGGCACGTTGCCATAACAACTTGGTCTTGTGTGGATAGTGCATCACAGTCATTGTTGTTGTCTTCTAAGGCGCCAGTCTCTTCGGCCCATTCAAAACCAGACACATTATACCTTCGGTCTGAGAGGGAAAAAAAATTTCACTTCAAACCAAGGTCGTTATTTGCAGCATACAGCAGAATATCCGCTGTAGTCATCTCCAGAATCTCCCTTCCAATCAGCCAAAATGTCTTCTCAAACTTGGAATGGAAAAGTAAAGGTGCAGCCTGTAAAGATGTAGTATACGACGCGGTGTGCTTTAGAGCGCAGTGGCTGATCCTAGGAGGAGATTCACCCTGGTGGTGGTTTAGCCTAGCGGATCCAAGTGGTGGAGCCCAGCCTGTGGTGAAACCTAGCTGATGCTGAGCCTGCTAGTGTTAGAAACCGATAGCAGATCAGCTAGCTAGCCAGAGGCAAAGCCTCGATAACATTTGAGAATAGATATCAGTTGAGCCTAGCTAGAACTGAAGCTGGTTAGCATTGCAACCCGATGGCGGTTACGCCTAGCTAAGCGTAGGTTACTGCATGCCGGTTCGTCCCTCTCATCTCTTCCTCCCAGCGGGAGCTGGTGTCTGGCCAGGCATGAGTGGATGCAGCGGCATCAAAGTGAAGGTGGAGTAATGAGAGGCCATATCAACCTGTGGTTCTCAATTAGAGCCAGCCCCCCCTCCCTCTAGGACAGTTAATGACACCCCCCAGGGACCTGGGTCTCCCGGGTGGGAGGACAGAGGCAGGGTCGGCAGTTGGATTGAAGACATGTTCCTGTTCACCATGTCAATGGAGCCTTGGAACAAAGATATATGATGTAGGTCGAGGTTTCAGTATCTCTAGGTTGTACTTTGGAGAATGATCTGTATTTAGAGGCAGGTACCCGTATTGTTACCGTGTCTGGAGGTTTCCATTGAACTCACATGTGTACAGTAAGCGGTACACAAGCCATTATTTAAAGTGTGTGGATTGTAAAACCGTAACAAACGTTGGGTAAATATTGACACCTCAGTCTCCCCCGAACTCTGTCCACCTAAAACAGTGAACCGACACTTAACGGCTGTGTGAAGGCCATAGCCTTCACGCTTTTCACATATTTAGCTGGCCTCAGTTTCTCGAGCATTACCAGGGGCCTTTTCCCCATTATTACCTTCTGCCTTCCCAAGTCCATTGGTGGTGAAACGCCAGCGACGCCTGATGGGATTGGCACATCGTTCCTCCACCTGAACTCCTGATATTCAGCAGGTAATATCGATCGCCTCTCCTCGCCCCGACGGAGGGCAGGTTCGACCGGCGCACGGTGCGTCTGGCTGGCTGTCGGGCCGGCTGGGAGCGGAAGATAAGGTGCAGCAGTCAGAGTGCTGTCTGAGTTTAAAAAGAGAGACTGTCTCAGCGGCGCAAAGCTTTAGAGGGAATTTTGATGAGAGAGACGAAGGAGCCGGCGGTCTGAATCACAGAGCGAGTCGGGCTCCTGTAGAGTGGCTCTCCTGTTCCCTCTCCACCACACCCTCCCTCACTTATTTAATGAGTCCGGTTTAGCTGTGTGGCCGCACTGTTCTAGTTCTGTATTTTGATACTGGATAACATTACCGTGAGGGGTCATCAGACGACCTTAACCCCCCCAAGCATTGCATCGTGACATCTCATCCCCCCCTAGTCCGGTCCTAGACAGCCAGCTGCCCCGCTCCAATCCTAGTGACGTAATGTCTTTCCAACGGGGTCCCCTCCCCCGCACCCCCCGAGCCCCCTGCCGCGAGGGGGTCCCCCGGCCGTAGGACCTCTCGCCCTGCTCTGTCTTCTTGGGGCGTCCCGCCCCCGCCGGGGCAGGCTGTCACACGTCCCCCCGGCTCGACTGACGGGTACAAATACAGGCGCCCGCCATCCCCGCAGGGGGTGTTGAGCGGGGGCGGGGGGGGTCTTGGCCTCCCCGCCACTCAACTCTGCTGTCCTGGGGACAATAAGACCCCCCCCCCCCCCCCTACCAACCCCACTCCCCCACCACTAGCACTAGAACCAAACCGCTGTCTCCTCTCACGCTTTTTGTTCCCCGGGGGGGTCGGACCAAAACAAACGCACTTTGAACACGGAGAGCCGTCAAATGCGGCATTGACAGCACAACATTAGAAGAAAGTCACCGTTAAACTTTTGCTAAACAGGAATCTGACCCTTACTCGCCCTATAATAAAAAGGATAAAGCCTTCAAGAAGAAATCCTAGAAATATAAATAAAACAAAATTACTTACTGACCTAAACACTTGACGACAGCCATTCAAGTTATCAACATTAGCAGTATTTGCTCAACAAAACTTGGCACTTTATTTTGTAAACAAAAATCTGGGCATCGGGACTTTGAAAACCTGAACCATGCAGGAGGGATAGGGAGAAAGCTACGGGGTGCGTGATGCCTAGCTGCGCCCCGTACACTGTCGTCATTACTGCTGTGATCGCGTTAATCCTCTCTCTGAACTCGGGGGGCTGTCAAACGCACCGAGGGATCCACAGGGTTAAAGGTCGAACCATCCTCCTGCTCTCCTCCAAAGACATCGCCTCCTCATTAAACCACAGTCTCCCCCCCCCCACCCCCGCAACCCTCCCTTTCTCTCACCCCTCCACTCCCTCCCTCCTCTTCCCGCACTTTGCTCACAGTATTTTTTTTCTATCCCCTTCCCTATCTTTCTCTTATCTATTACCAGTTCATTTCATTTTGGAAACGTCTTTTCCACCCGCGAAATGACCAACCGCGCAAAAAAAAAGGCTTCTCTCTCTGTTTTTCTTCTTCCCCGTTCCGTTTAAATGGACGTGGTACTCTAAGCCTTACCCGTGCATTGTGCTCTGTAATGGCAGTGTTTGAAGGCACTACAGTACAAATGAGGCTGGAATTGAATGGAAATTACAGGCTCAGGCTCTTTAAAAGCCTGCCTCTTGTTTTCTGTTCTCGGGCGTTTCAAGAGTGTTAAGGGTTGAAAAGACTGGAGCGAGGGACTGAATTTTCTAGTTCTCCATTTTTTTCTTCTATTGACTGTGTTGTTGGGGATAGGCAGTGCTCAAGAAATAATGTTTTGGTTAATGATACACAAGGCCTCATTGAAAACAAAACCTGCTCTTTTGAAGACCTTTTCCAATTTCTGGCATGATGTAAAACACAAGAGTCCTATTGGGTGAAATGAAGTTGGCAACATGTGAATGTCTTGCATTGACTATTTTTGCTTGCCGCCTCTCAGATTCATTTGGTTTGCTTCTAAAATGTTTTTCCTAATGGAGTACATTAATTGGGTTGCTTTTGAAGACACCCCACATCAATGCAGTTTGGAAAACAAACCATTATCCTTTTAGATGTGTAAAACTGTTGTCGTTTTTTCGATTAGTCGGGACCCAAAACAGATGCACATCAAAGTAATGTGTGTTAATTGTTCAAAATGTGATTATTTTCGGCCCAAATGCATTTCCCATTCAACGTAACCAAATTATTACTTCCTCTTAAAAGCTCTGACCTGGGATATTTGTTTTTGCATAATGGCTGGACTGAAGGGCAGAAAGGGGGAAGATGTGAACAATGATGTTGTTAAAACATTGATTACCATTGTCATGGGTAGGATTTGAAGGTAAGAACATTAAATTAGGCAACGATTATTGACGTCTGATAATGGTTCACTGTGGTCCATTTTTAGTTGAATGCCAGTAGGGTTATTTATACTAATATAAAATCCAAAATGTACCAGTTTCCACAGCATTTCAAATGGTCTCTGTCACAAAAACCACACACCATCTGACCGAGATTGTTAAATATCTAATCAGCTGCCATAAGTGTGCGAACAAATGTGTACTTTTTTTTTTTTATGAATATCATTTAACATTTTGCCCTGCCTGCGGCCTGCTCCCCTTCAGAGGTGAAGGACATATTCACGGCAGCAGTTACAGTTAGCTAAAAGCGTGAGCTAAAAGTGTGAGCTGATGTCAGAACACAGGGCTGATTGAAACAAAGGCGCCCCATCTGGTAGCCTGTGTAGCCTGACACATCTGATGGCCGGGGACATGCTTCACTTTGAAACTGTTCAGTGGCTCTTAATAGAAAGGGAGGAGGGGAGGGACGCCAAAACAGGGGAGGCTGGGAACGGCCTGTAACTTTCCACTAAGCCTCTGAGGTCACTGCCCAGACCAGACCAGTGGTCAAGGGTCATTCATATAGAGATTTACCAACTGACCGAGACATGCAGTTAGTGGCGCGTAACAAATTTCATCGAGTTGCTAGTGGGTTGTTTGGGGGGTTCTACCCAAAATATATTTGTGGTACCTGACAGGCAGTGAACTCGTTAATCACGGCCCCCTCGGCCAGGGTTACACCCAGCCGTCAGGGAGGCATTGAAGGGCTTGAGTGATATCAGCGTTGCACGCCATTCACGTACCTTTCCACTGACCCCAGGCTCTGTTTGCTGTGTGCCTTTCAGTTGGAGAAGCACCATAATGTAATGAGATGGGAGCGGATGAACACAGACCCCTGGTCGTGATTTAACCCTGAGTGCTCCTGCCAGCCAGGGCAGACGCCAGCAAAGAGCAACAAAAACTTAAAAATGTAATGACCAATAATCACAGGCAGGATGCTATCCCATTTTCCGTTTCAGTGTCTCGTTCATTCCCGAGTCATCATGAGTCATTTCATTTCTACGTTTGGATCGAATAACCAACACATTTGTGCATCATGCTGGGAAAGAAATACTTTTAAACGGGTTTTGAAGTGTTGACTCTGGAGGGCAGTGTCATCAGCATATCCATCCATGTTGCGTCTGCCAACATGCCGAATATCTGCCGCAGCTGGGACAGCTGTTTGGGGAGGGAGAATGTGCAGTCATTGCGCTGGATTAGTTTTTACCGGCCCCCAGTGTTAACGCATAGCCTGGCGCTAACCCTTTAAGGACCTGAATGTTGCCAAGCTGAGCACATGCGAGGGAACGGGGCGACATACAAACCGCTTCAATATCACGGCTAATGGCTGCGCTGACATATGCCGGGAGTTACCGTCTTCTAGAAAGTCGTGGCATTTGGATAAATATCCATAAATATTGTTGTGTTATGTTATACCTTGTCAGGTCCAAGTCGCACAACCACCAGCAAGGATCATATAGGAGCAAAGGTGCGGTGTAGGTTACGAGTGTGCTCTATTACAGCTTCCAGCTGCAGTCGCAGCCCAGACGGACAATGCCGCCGGAAGTGTATGCCTATAGGCCAGATGATTTCCCTCATCCATGCTGTAAGACTGTATCCTGTGGCAGCTGTGTTCCCATTCCTTCCTGCCTGTGTGAGAGAGGCTGGTATCCCACAGACAACCAACCCCTCACGACTCAATTAGAAACAGTAGTGACACGCTGCAGAGCCCCAGATTCTGCTATCCCTTTACACTGTTTGTTTATCTCCAGGGAACAAAACGGTATTATGTGTTTTTGAAATACGGCAAATCCCTCACTCCCCCCCATTACGACAGATGACAAACATAGCCTGTCTCCGAGCATAGAGCACAAAGACCGTAGGGGGGGGGGAGTGATCTGACGCATCTCAACATTCATGTTCATGTGGCACCTCGCACAGGTGCCACAAACAACATCTCATCTTTTTCCACACAATGCATTTCTTTGGCATGTTTTTCCTCAAATACAGCCATTTCCCTTCTGACAAAAAATGAATATGCCGATATGAATGGATCGCTTTTTGGAATGGCAAATAGTTTGCGGTTAACGAGTACATTTTTGAAACATGATAAATAATCACATATATATATATATCTTCACAAGTGATCCCTCAAAACTGTTCCTTTTGTCTGCTCTCAGCCTCGCTACATGTCAGTCAGCTCAAACCGTTCAGTCTGCGTGAAGGTAATCTCCGTTCTTGCGCTGCGGTGTCATCACACTCTTGTTACAGTGATGCCGTAGTTACTTACCTCTCCTGTTAAGCTCTTGTGCTGCTGGCTGTCAAAGCCATCCACCTCCAAAACTCTGCACCACCTCCTCCACCCATCATTCACGGATCGAGGCCAGCAGTCCCTGTGGAGTTAGGAACAGAGCTACAAAAGATTAGACGGTTCTTTTATGAACTCTGCCAAACCAAGAGAAGAGGAAATATTTTAGAATAACTCATTACAAACATCTCCAGGCAATTGGTTTCTGTACCAACTCCCCTCAAAACCTCATATCTTTCTTTGTCTTTCGATATTTCTTTCTGTATTTTTTTAGATTTCATCGTTCCTTCATTAGTTTCCGTGAACCTATTTTACCCATCTCCACTCCGCATCTTTTGTCCTGAGCTGTTACCTCTGCACCTCCGCCGCCGCCGCCACCACCACCACCACCACCACCACCACCACCACCACCACCACCACCACCACCACCACCCCCTCTCCTCCCCGAGTGCCCTTCAGAAACCCGGCGTTCCCATTAGCCCTTCTTGTCTCTCCCCCATCTCCTCTCCTCCGTCTTTCCCTCCCCACTCATATCCTCTCCAGATCGAGGAGCTGATAGGCAGAGGCTGTGTCCAGAATAAGCAGAAGGAAGATATTCTGAAACTGATGCCAAAGTCGGCTCCAGTGTCTCTTTTTTTTTCCTGGTGCCTGGGGAGGGCAGGTGAACATTGTCAACGTTTGTTTACCATCTCTCCACCTCCTTCGTAGTAAGTCGCGCTCCAGAATGAAAACCACTCATCTTGGTGGGGTTGCTGGGTTTGGAGGTTAAAAAAGAGCCAACAGTGTTATTTACACAGCCGGCAACAAGCAAGAAGTGTTCCGCAGAACACACTGTTGCTGTTTGTGCTGTGAAGAAAAACCAGGGTGTCAACGGGGGGGAGGAAGGTGTTAGGGAGCTGTTGCCGCTCACTTTGTGTTTGTGCGTTAGTTAATTAACTAATTTGTAAGCAGTGATGTTGATGCAGCACATAACGCAAGGTTTTCACACTGGGCTGGGTTCATTCCCTGCCATTGGACACCTTCAGTCCCCCTATGACGCACATGCCTTCCTTAACCCCGTCTGTACAGTGTGAGAACACCTGGACACGATGCGTTTCTCTCTCCCCCTCTTCATGGTATCGTAGTCTGCCATCGCTCTCCAGTTTCTTTCCCAGATCGACGCGTTGTCACCGTCTGCAGACGCAGCCCCCCGCCTAAGCCCTACTTCCACCCCTGGATCAGGGTAAAAGGTCACCTGCCTGATGAATCACGGTGATGACATTCTTGCCATCGTGGCTGTGAGACCTCTTTTTGAATGTGTGTGAATGAAAGGCTTTGTATTAATTAGGAACAGTATAATCATCCTGGAGACCTGGATGGCTGAGGGATGCATAGACGTCATGCTCTCCTTTTTCCAGGACCAAAACCCAATCATAGTCAACGCATGTTTAATGGAGCAGCAACCACCTGATCACAGTGGCTTACTCCTGTGGTTAAATCAAACGCCCCCCTTTAGATGGGTGGCCCCCTTGGGACACGCGGGTGGACAACAAGCAGACGGTCCCCATGAATGCCAATGATTTGACCCAGCCTGGATCCGAAACAAAGGGGATGTAAGCGACTGCATTGCCAATTAGAGGAGGGCATGGTGACCCCCCCTCTGGACCAATGACTGCCTTGGAATCCCCACTATTAAAAGCCCTTGTGGTTTCTTGGTGTTCTTTATAACAAGACATGACGGTAATACCTCTTGGTCTCGCCACCCACTGAGATTCAAACCTCTGTCACTGTCTAGACTATTTAACGAGCCAGTTTTATCTGTTTGTGTGTACAAGCATGACTTTGAGGCTACATGCATGTGGCTCTTGCTTCCACCCTTCTTCAAGCCTGCAGGAAATACCTAATAGTTTGTTGACAATAGTTTGTTGAATGCTGACACCTCCAGTATGCAGTCAATGTGCTGTTATGCAGTGGCCTAGGATAGCGCTACATGATCATTCAGCTCCGCTCTCGAGCTCTTACCATGTCATTCACACCCATGCTATCTCTAGCCCTGGCTTTATGAATGAATAAATTCACAGGGAGAGAGATTAGCCGAGCCGGAGCCCAGGCTAAGCCTCTCCACTGATCTGGGGCGAGGCGCCGCGGTGGAGCTAATGTTAGCATAGCATTCATTTTCATGGGTATGCGTCTGGGAATACCTAGCCTGGCGCCCGGATAAGCAAAGCACACACTAGCTGCTGTACAGTGCCACCTTCCCACTACCACGCTCATAGATGGCAGACTGGTTACCCTGGAGCACTGGACAAACGGGGGGCACACTCAATGACATGAAGCCATGTCTGTGCGTTTATATGTGACGATGCAAAAGGGGGTGAAATGTAGTGGATTCAAGTGGGTTGGTCCATCAGGTGTAGACCATCATGGAGTGGGGCCGATGGTGTGCGTGTGATGACAAGAGACATCCATGTTAAAGCAAAGGTCCCAGCAGGTCAGAGTTCTGCCAGAGGACTTTGACTAACCATGAAATCAACTCTATGTAAGGGCTACACAGACTTTACACGAGGAAGTTAGCCATTTCCCATTCTATGTATCCAGGCCAAACGGTATATGAAGAAACTGAATGTAAAATTGTTTGTATGTCTAGCCCTTAATCAAAGTTCAGCTTATGATGAGCTCCCACTTATATTCCTAGTTTCGAAAACATGCCTCATCAGAGGACTTGTGTACTGGGGGGGGGGGGTGCGGGGGGGGGGTGAAAGTGTGTGTGATGCGTGTGTGTGGTGGGTGTGTTTGTGTGTGAATGTCGTGCTTGTGTGTGTTGTTGTGGCTCTTCAGCCCAAAGCATTTAGCAGAGCATAAACGGTTTGAACCGCTGCGCTATTGTTGCCGTGTTGATCGGATCAAATGTTGTCGGCGGTGTGCACTGCCAATACCAATAACAAACACGTTTCTTGACTTAACTGGGGCGTGAACTAAACGGCCTATTTACTAAATGAATCTACACAATGGAAGTCACA